>CAXAKX010000554.1:0-7500 GCA_963969525.1 Ontholestes murinus | reverse complement strand
TCTGCGGCCGTTATTCGGTACACGAATAGGGATCACATTTGCGGCCGCTATTCGGTACGTAAAGTGATATAATTAATTACCGTTTTTCTGTACCCATATCCGTAACGAATGTATGTTAAATAAGGCGTGAGTGGTGGTTAAATTTCGCAATTTTCACACTTACCACCAATGTTTCCTTTCGTTTCGAACGAGCGAATGGACGAATTTTATATTATCGTATAGTAAAAGAACTTTCGACAGTCATCCGGTACCGGTGTGCGATTGACCTATATGTGGCGGCCGGTGGGTCGATGTGCACGATGCTAAAAGCGAAATTTCGATCGACACGAAATAATTTCGAAATTTTTACCACGGTTCGCATTTATTTCCGCTCGTCGATGTGTCCTTTCGTATCGCGTAAGCGAATTAACGAATATTATATTTTAATATTATAAAAATAATTTCGACAAGAAATAATTTCGAAACTTTTACCACGGTTCGCAATTTATTTCCGCTCGTCGATCTTTTTTCCTTACGTTTCGTGCGAGCGAACGAACGAACGAACGAATATTATATTATCGAATGATAAAAGAAATTTCGACAGTCATTCTGTACCGGTGTGGCGGTCGGTCGGTGTGCACGGTGCGAAAAGCGAAATTTCGATCGACACGAAATAATTACGAAATTTTTACCACGGTTCGCATTTATTTCCGCTCGTCGATGTGTCCTTTCGTATCGCGTAAGCGAATTAACGAATATTATATTTTAATATAATAAAAATAATTTCTGCCGTTATTCGGTACCTATGTACGAAAAACCTATATGTGGCGGTCGGTCGGTCGGTGTGCACGGAGCTAAAACCGAAATTTCGACAAGAAATAATTTCGAAATAATTTCGAAACTTTTACCACGGTTCGCAATTTATTTCCGCTCGTCGATCTTTTTTCCTTACGTTTCGTGCGAGCGAACGAACGAACGAACGAATATTATATTATCGAATGATAAAAGAAATTTCGACAGTCATTCTGTACCGGTGTGGCGGTCGGTCGGTGTGCACGGTGCGAAAAGCGAAATTTCGATCGACACGAAATAATTACGAAATTTTTACCACGGTTCGCATTTATTTCCGCTCGTCGATGTGTCCTTTCGTATCGCGTAAGCGAATTAACGCATATTATATTTTAATATTATAAAAATAATTTCGACAAGAAATAATTTCGAAACTTTTACCACGGTTCGCAATTAATTTCCGCTCGTCGATCCTTTTTCCTTACGTTTCCTGCGAGCGAGCGAACGAACGAATATTATATTATCGAATGATAAAAGAAATTTCGACAGTCATTCTGTACCGGTGTGGCGGTCGGTCGGTGTGCACGGTGCGAAAAGCGAAATTTCGATCGACACGAAATAATTACGAAATTTTTACCACGGTTCACATTTATTTCCGCTCGTCGATGTGTCCTTTCGTATCGCGTAAGCGAATTAACGAAAATTTTATTTTAATAAAATAAAAATAATTTCTGCCGTTATTCTGTACATGTGTACGAAAAATATATATGTGAGGCGGTCGGTCGGTGTGCACGATGCCAAAAGCGTTATTCGGTACGGGCGTGCGAAATAATTGTACGCGGCGGTCGGTCGGTGTGCACGATGCTAAAAGCGTTACTCGGTACCTGTGTGCGAAAAACCTAAAGTCGAACGTTTTGACTTCGGTCCGCTTTATTTCCACTCGCCGATCTGTCCTTTCGCATCGCGTAAGCGAATTAACGAAAATTTTATTTTAATAAAATAAAAATAATTTCTGCCGTTATTCCGTACCTATGTACGAAAAATATATATGTGAGGCGGTCGGTCGGTGTGCACGATGCCAAAAGCGTTATTCGGTACGGGCGTGCGAAATAATTGTACGCGGCGGTCGGTCGGTGTGCACGATGCTAAAAGCGTTATTCGGTACCTGTGTGCGAAAAACCTAAAGTCGAACGTTTTCACTTCGGTCCGCTTTATTTCCACTCGCCGATCTGTCCTTTCGCATCGCGTAAGCGAATTAACGTAAATTTTATTTTATTAAAATAAAAATAATTTCTGCCGTTATTCGGTACCTGTGTACGAAAAACATATATATGAGGCGGTCGGTCGGTGTGCACGATGCCAAAAGCGTTATTCGGTACGGGCGTGCGAAATAATTGTACGCGGCGGTCGGTCGGTGTGCACGATGCTAAAAGCGTTATTCGGTACCTGTGTGCGAAAAACCTAAAGTCGAACGTTTTCACTTCGGTCCGCTTTATTTCCACTCGCCGATCTGTCCTTTCGCATCGCGTAAGCGAATTAACGAAAATTTTATTTTATTAAAATAAAAATAATTTCTGCCGTTATTCGGTACTCCGTACCTATGTACGAAAAATATATATGTGAGGCGGTCGGTCGGTGTGCACGATGCCAAAAGCGTTATTCGGTACGGGCGTGCGTAATAATTGTACGCGGCGGTCGGTCGGTGTGCACGATGCTAAAAGCGTTATTCGGTACCTGTGTGCGAAAAACCTAAAGTCGAACGTTTTCACTTCGGTCCGCTTTATTTCCACTCGCCGATCTGTCCTTTCGAATCGCGTAAGCGAATTAACGAAAATTTTATTTTAATAAAATAAAAATAATTTCTGCCGTTATTCCGTACCTATGTACGAAAAATATATATGTGAGGCGGTCGGTCGGTGTGCACGATGCCAAAAGCGTTATTCGGTACGGGCGTGCGAAATAATTGTACGCGGCGGTCGGTCGGTGTGCACGATGCTAAAAGCGTTATTCGGTACCTGTGTGCGAAAAACCTAAAGTCGAACGTTTTCACTTCGGTCCGCTTTATTTCCACTCGCCGATCTGTCCTTTCGCATCGCGTAAGCGAATTAACGAAAATTTTATTTTATTAAAATAAAAATAATTTCTGCCGTTATTCGGTACCTGTGTACGAAAAACATATATATGAGGCGGTCGGTCGGTGCGAATAAGCGAATTGACGAAAATTTTATTTTAATATAATAAAAATAATTTCTGCCGTTATTCGGTACCTGTGTACGAAAAACATATATATGAGGCGGTCGGTCGGTGCGAATAAGCGAATTGACGAAAATTTTATTTTAATAAAATAAAAATAATTTCTGCCGTTATTCCGTACCTATGTACGAAAAATATATATGTGAGGCGGTCGGTCGGTGTGCACGATGCCAAAAGCGTTATTCGGTACGGGCGTGCGAAATAATTGTACGCGGCGGTCGGTCGGTGTGCACGATGCTAAAAGCGTTATTCGGTACCTGTGTGCGAAAAACCTAAAGTCGAACGTTTTCACTTCGGTCCGCTTTATTTCCACTCGCCGATCTGTCCTTTCGCATCGTGTAAGCGAATTAACGAAAATTTTATTTTATGAAAATAAAAATAATTTCTGCCGTTATTCGGTACCTGTGTACGAAAAACATATATATGAGGCGGTCGGTCGGTGCGAATAAGCGAATTGACGAAAATTTTATTTTATTAAAATAAAAATAATTTCTGCCGTTATTCGGTACCTATGTACGAAAAATATATATGTGAGGCGGTCGGTCGGTGTGCACGATGCCAAAAGCGTTATTCGGTACGGGCGTGCGAAATAATTGTACGCGGCGGTCGGTCGGTGTGCACGATGCTAAAAGCGTTATTCGGTACCTGTGTGCGAAAAACCTAAAGTCGAACGTTTTCACTTCGGTCCGCTTTATTTCCACTCGCCGATCTGTCCTTTCGCATCGTGTAAGCGAATTAACGAAAATTTTATTTTATTAAAATAAAAATAATTTCTGCCGTTATTCGGTACCTGTGTACGAAAAACATATATATGAGGCGGTCGGTCGGTGCGAATAAGCGAATTGACGAAAATTTTATTTTATTAAAATAAAAATAATTTCTGCCGTTATTCGGTACCTGTGTACGAAAAACATATATATGAGGCGGTCGGTCGGTGCGAATAAGCGAATTGACGAAAATTTTATTTTATTAAAATAAAAATAATTTCTGCCGTTATTCGGTACCTGTGTACGAAAAACATATATATTAGGCGGTCGGTCGGTGCGAATAAGCGAATTGACGAAAATTTTATTTTAATATAATAAAAATAATTTCTGCCGTTATTCGGTACCTGTGTACGAAAAACATATATATGAGGCGGTCGGTCGGTGTGCACGATGCTAAAAGCGTTATTCGGTACGGGCGGGCGAAAAACTTATATGCGGCGGTCGGTCGGTGTGCACGATGCCGAGAGCGTTATTCGGTACCTGTGTGCGAGAGACATATATATGTGGTGGTGCACGGTGCGATGAGCGAATTTTCATTTTACGCAAATAAAGTCGAGTATTACGCTTCGTTTCGTCTTGTTTCACACACAAATGATATTTTCGGGCAGTGCTAAGTGGAAAAATAAAAATAAAATTTCTCGCCGTTATTCTGTACAAATATGCATCAAACAGCTGTATGGGCGGTGCAGGTCGAAAGCGTTATTCGGTACCGGTGTGCGAAAAACCTAATGTCGAACGTTTTAACTTCGGTCCGCTTTATTTCCACTCGCCGATGTGTCCTTTCGTATCGAGTAAGCGAATTAACGAAAATTTTATTTTAATAAAATAAAAATAATTTCTGCCGTTATTCGATACCTATGTACGAGAAACATATATATGAGGCGGTCGGTCGGTCGGTCGGTCGGTCGGCGCGCACGATGCTAAAAGCGTTATTCGGTACGGGCGTGCGAAAAACTTAAATGCGGCGGTCGGTCGGTGCGCACGATGCCGAAAGCGTTATTCGGTACCTGTGTGCGAGAGATGAGCGAATTTTCGATTTACGCAAATAAAGTCGAGTATTACGCTTCGTTTCGTCTTGTTTCACACACAAATGATATTTTCGGGCAGCGCTAGGTGGAAAAATAAAAATTTAATTTCTCGCCGTTATTCTGTACAAATATGCATCAAACAGCTATATGGGTGGTGCAGGTCGTTCGGGTGAAAAGTGGAAGATTGAAAAAGAACGACCAGGCGAGCAGTATATGTATATATATCGCAAAGAAACGCCGAAATAAATATCCTTTTGGCTTTAATAAACCGTCGCATGGGTAAAATAAAATTTTTAACAAATTTTTGCCCTATGCGACGGACGGAGAGACGAACGACGAACAACGGCGGGCGACGACACACGGCAACGGGCGACGACACAACAACCAGTGTAGTGTAATGCCATTATATACGTTACGTGTAATAAGTCGGCCGGCGTGTTTTTAGTTTTTATCTCTTGTGGGGGAACGCGAGGTCTCAGTGTGTTCACCAAGCTGCTACTTCTCTAGTATTATATATAATATATAATAAGAAGATGTGTGTGGTTTTGCGTGTTCGGTGTGCCTCATATAATCGTTCCCCATCATATTAAAACACATAAAATATCATCATCGTCTGTTGAAAATAAAATCACGGCCTCACGTGTCTGGACAGTTCGATGTATTTAATATAAAACGACGACGAACCGGAGAGACGAACGACGAACAACGGCGGGCGACGACACACGGCAACGGGCGACGACACAACAACCAGTGTAGTGTAATGCCATTATATACGTTACGTGTAATAAGTCGGCCGGCGTGTTTTTAGTTTTTATCTCTTGTGGGGGAACGCGAGGTCTCAGTGTGTTCACCAAGCTGCTACTTCTCTAGTATTATATATAATATATAATAAGAAGATGTGTGTGGTTTTGCGTGTTCGGTGTGCCTCATATAATCGTTCCCCATCATATTAAAACACATAAAATATCATCATCGTCTGTTGAAAATAAAAATCACGGCTCACGTGTCTGGACAGTTCGATGTATTTAATATAAAACGACGACGAACCGGAGAGACGAACGACGAACAACGGCGGGCGACGACACACGGCAACGGGCGACGACACAACAACCAGTGTAGTGTAATGCCATTATATACGTTACGTGTAATAAGTCGGCCGGCGTGTTTTTAGTTTTTATCTCTTGTGGGGGAACGCGAGGTCTCAGTGTGTTCACCAAGCTGCTACTTCTCTAGTATTATATATAATATATAATAAGAAGATGTGTGTGGTTTTGCGTGTTCGGTGTGCCTCATATAATCGTTCCCCATCATATTAATACACATAAAATATCATCATCGTCTGTTGAAAATAAAATCACGGCCTCACGTGTCTGGACAGTTCGATGTATTTAATAAAACGACGACGAAACCGGAGAGACGAACGAGGAACAACGGCGGGCGACGACACACGGCAACGGGCGACACAACAACACCAGTGTAGTAGTGTAATGCCATTATATACGTTACGTGTAATAAGTCGGCCGGCGTGTTTTTAGTTTTATCTCTTGTTTGGGGGAACGCCGAGGTCTCAGTGTTGCACCAATCTGCTACTCTATTATAATATATAATAAGATGTGTGTGGTTTGTGTGTCGGTTGTGCCTCATACAAAAATCGTTCCCCGTATTTTACTACATATATAAATATATATCATCATCGTGTTATTATCGTCTGTTGAAAATAAAATCACGGCCTCGCCGTGTCTGGACAGTTCGATGTTTTAATAAAACGAGACGCGAGAAATCAGTTGCCGCCCGAGGAAATTTTTTTCTTGTCTCTCACCCACCATATATATATACCGTCTGTTGAATATAAAATCACGGCCTCGCCGTGTCCGGACAGTTCGGTGTTGAAAACTCTAACAGGTAGTTTGAACCTGTCCGAATAGCACGTTCGCGGGACCCATTTCGTATATTCGTTTATGCGTATGGCCCTTATGCGAGCAACATGTAGACTGAACATGTAATATTTTTAAAGTAGCGGTGCGTAAAAACTCCGTGAAAATTCAAATGCAATAACTCACCGAATTCCGAGCGAGAATGAAAACTTATGTTGATTGAAATATATATATCATCATAAAGTCAGACGTTCGGGGGACCCGAGCGCGTGGTCCCCTTGGCCGAGACGATGATTTTCAATCTAACGAACAATGATGTTTTTTGTAGTGTGTGTAAGCCTTGGCGAGATGTGAAATTTATAAAATTTCTCTTCTCTCTCATGCCATATATATGATATATTGATGCATTTCGGAGTTGTGTGGACCGAGAGTCTCTCCACTCCTATTCTTGGTGTTCACACCGCCGGCCGGCCGCCGTGTGCTCGTGTACATGTGCCGTCGTGTGCTGACGTGTGTGTCTCCGGGCGCATTATCAAACAAAAAAATTCGTGGGTCTGCATAAATGTGTGAACGTCTAGTCGCAATATCGCCGTAGCACAACCGCCGCCCCGCGTTTCGTGTCTTTTACACAAGTTGCATCACGTCCACCGTCTTGACCCCGCCACAGGGGCGGGATAGGTGTTTTACTGGCGTGCTCTGTATACCAATGGAGTGACACGTTAACGTCGGGGGTCCGTGCACGCGTAAACCGGGATATGTGCGATGTTCCGTTCAGCAGAGAGCAGAATTACGAATTCTTGGTGTTCACAC
>CAXAKX010000553.1:0-21884 GCA_963969525.1 Ontholestes murinus | reverse complement strand
AGAAAATACAGGAGGATCTTTCGTTTTTCCAATATATTTTATTCACGGGTGAGGCGTCATCCCATAACAACGGATCTGTCAATAGGTACAATTTTCACTATTATTTAACTGATAATCCGCATGTTATGAGACAAGTTGATCATCAGCATTGAATGTCTGGGGCGAAATTTTTGGAAACCATGTTGTAGGTCAACATTTCTTCGAGGGCCATCTCAGTAGGTCTATGTATTTGTACTTCTTGCAAATTGAATTACCCGGAACGTTAGCTAATGTACCCTAACTAACAAGAAACAGGGTGTGGTTTTAACAAGACGGAGCACCTGCCCAATTTTCACAAGACGTGAGGGCATTTCATTTTTCCCAACCAGTGGATTGGTAGGAATGGACCCACCAAATGACCTGCTAGATCTAAGGATCTAACAAAACCTGAAATTGTTTATAAGGAATCACCAATAGCACTGAATATCATATGCTTGATATCGATTTTTCTTCAGAATGCTTTGTACTTACCTCTCGCTTATGCCAGTTCCTTCACCAATGTCTTTTTGGTTCCTCGTTGATGATAGGCTTTCTTCTTTTGTTTTTTTGTAATTCACACCTCCCATTTATATGTCAAACTAATTGTTTAATTGACAGATGCATTTTTTTCAGTCATGGCTATCTATTCAAAAACAAATTCGCATTCAAGGACCGTTTGAAATATAAATTCTTTTATATCTTGAAAATTATCACTTTTAGGTATAGGGTATGCTTAACATTTTTTGTAGAAAATTAGATGTAGAATAATATAAAATTTAAAAAAATATATGATTCCATTTAAAAAAAAAAGAGTTACGACAATTTGAAATTTTAGAAAATGGCGTGTCTGATACAAAGGCAGGGTTCCTCAAAAGTGAAAATTTTTAACACTGGTACATAAACAGTACTTATGACCAACCATAGGAAAAAGAAAATTTCTTAAATTTTAAATACAACATCAGAATAATTTTTTTTGTGAACCTCCGCTCTTTACATTTTTTTCAGAAAAACGTCAATAACTCGGAAATGCCATATCGAAATTAAAAACCAAAAAAAGGTTTAAGTTATAAAATACTATCCAAATTATAAAATGAAAAAATATACAGGGTGTTCCATTTAAAAAAATGTTTGCTTTTGTTATAACGCAAAATTGGGACACCCTGTATATTTGAAAATAATTTTACGGCATAGAGATTTTTAATTCAATAAATTTTTATATGAAACATTTTTTTCTATCTCTTACGAGAAAGGCGCTAGGAAAGCTTGACGCACTGTTGCAGGACCCTGTATAATATCCAAATGGTAACGGACGTAGTAGAATATATTATACATATAACAATATAGTGGACTAGAGCATAACCACCATCCTGTATTCTTTGCTCCCTACACTTTAACACACTACATTTGATATATATATATATATATATATATATATATATATATATATATATATTATATTTATTTACTTATTTACGGTGTGACACCTTTTAAATAAAATATAACAAGAACAATTATTAAATTAGAATAATAAATTACATAAATTTGATCATAATGTAAGTGACTCACATATAATCTGTGATCCATGTTTATACAATTTTTGCTTGATTGAAATTACCGATTGTTCCATTGAAGAAGTCTAACCAAGGATACTTACAGAGTTTATTGTCAACGTCCATTAAGCAGACAAGGAAACTATGATGATCCGATTCAGTTCTGTATATATCCACATGAAAAAGATGTGTGATCAAGTGGTACACTATGAGACATGGAAAGTAAGTTGGTCCATTGGATTGGGAGACTCCATTGTTCCATTTAACAGGTTTCGAAGAAAACATAAGTCCGATATTTTCCTGCGATCCTCAATTGTCGAAATTTTAAAATTGTCCAATATTCCATGCATCTTGAGAATTTCTTGTGCGCCATTTCTAAACGGTTCATATTAGTAAAAGTCCACTAGGATGGCATTATACCCAGACTTAGAGAGATTTAGAGAACATATTGTTGATTGGAACGCAAAGCGAGTAAACACAATTTTGCATGAAGTTAAACGATACTTCATCCGGTCCATAAGTATGAGATATGTGAGACTTAACATTATTAATTATACTGAATACTTCTTGGAGAGTTATAAATAGAGGGTTGTCATTAACTAAATTCAAATGGCCAACATTATGAACCACGGGATAATCATTTGAGGAAATATAGACTGAAGAAAAATAATGTCAGCTCATTGTGTATCTCCAAAGGAAACCCAAGTCATTTTAAGGTTATTGTGAAGTAAATAACACTTCTAAATAGTTTGGTATTTAACTTTTTTTTAATTTGGGATGAAATGGCCAACCAAATAATAGAAAAACATCCGGCATTGTGTACTTTTTAGGTTTCGTGCAACTGTTGCGACAACATCAGCTGCGATGTACATATGCATTAGACGTTGAAAAATCCCAAAGATGGTTCAAATTAAGTAATTATGGTCTCTCTGACTCCTTTCGATCAGGAAGACCAACAACATTAGACAACGACCTGCTAAGGGCAGAAATATAAGCAAATCCGTATAAAACCATCAAGGAACTGTCAAACACCCATAACCAACCTTGGTAGGCCATCCAAGAACATTTAAAGCATATTGAAAGAACAAGCAGAGCATGTTCTTATTAACCCCGCCTAATTTTTGAGGAAATACAATTTGGTGAGTGGAGTTGCTCTATTTTGAGGCAAATGGCTTTACGATGTTGACGATGAATATCAAAAGGTCTTGCGTTGAGAAATCTAATCACAGCCCTAACTTCATAACTGGTGGTATTCTTTATTATCTTGAACATTGTAAACAATCACATAAACAGTACAGTGAATACCAGAGAGTCGTAACTTTGCGCACAGACAGTTAAAATACAACTGAACATGTTAGCACACATCCGGCGGCTATTCTATTCACCAGCCTCCGCACGGTGCAAATGGGTACCACTTACCTACTATCCCACGTATATACTAATGTTATCCAACGATGCAATGTCTGCTTTAATCAAAAATCATAAATATTAATTTAAGAAAAATATATAATATTGTGTTGTGCTTCCTTACGCCTCAATAATATAAACCATAAATTATCGTATGTTTAGTATACAATCTAGCCGATCGGACTGCTTTCAATTATCACTTTCTCCTTTTTATTTCTTATTGTTTACTTCGGCGAGAACTTCCGCGTCTTCGGATAATTTTACCTTCTAATCAGTGGTAAGTGGCCGGTAATATCGAAAACGTGTGTTCGGATTTTTTCCATGTTTATGGAACATGTGCAAGCCGGTGCCGGTGTTTTTCTTCAGTTCGTATAAACGGGAAACGGAAATCGCCGCTTTGGGCATGCCAAAAGACTGTCGTGCGCCGTATCTGGCTAATATAATATTCCTGTCGTGAGGTAAATTTTAAGCGAATAATGTGCGTGATAGGGGAACGTTTCCATGATGGAATTTATACTGTACAGATTTATTTTAAATTTAATTCTTATATAACATATTTAATTGCAGAAGTAATTACAAATTTATTAATTTAGAAAATAACTGATTTTATAATCAAAATTTCATGACATCGAAATCCTTAATCATACTGGCAGCAATATCTATACAGTGATGGGTAAATATGTGGAACCAAGTAAATATGTCTCGAATGTATCGTAATAAAATTTGGAAGGAAGGTACGAGGGATATTCAGAAAGTAGTACCCGTTTGCACCGTGTGGTGCGCGAATAGTAGCTGAAGGATGTGTGCTAACATCTATTTCTGCTATCTGTGTGCAAAGTTACGTCTCGCTGGTATTGACTATGCTCTTTATGTGAGTGTTTATAATGTTTAAGTGAAATTACGTCTATGATTAGATTTTTCACCGCTCGTATAAATATTGTCATTCTCTATATATTTCACATATCTAAATAATATTTATTATAATAACAAATAAGATGTAATGTATAAAGTTACCTAAATTTAGCCTGGATGCGAAAAGTGCATTGTTCGTCTGTCTATTCACCATTTCAGGCCGGATAAAATAATGGCCGCGGGGTGCATTTTGTGTTGAGATTAGAAGAAGCACAGCCTCAAAAGAAAATCAACAATGACGCGCCATGCCTGTTTTGCGACCAGTTTCATTAAGTTGTACATGGAAATAGTAGCGGTTTGGGTTCATTGTCTACACCGCCGCTGAAATAAAAGCTTTTGTATTTCAGAAACAACACACTATATTCATTTTCATACAAGTCAGCTACTGCTATGAATAGAATATCCACAACGAACGTCTCGTTTGAATGCAATATTAATTTATCATATCTATTAATAATATAGAACGTTTTAATTAATTAATGCATTAATTAATTATTGAAACTAAAGTAGAAAATTTATTTTCATAATTTTTTAATTGAATAACCAAAGCTTTTAAGGTTAAATTCTGTTAACCATTGAGGCCACGTCTATTACAGATAAAGTAATAAATGTGTTAATACCACAATATATTGAAAACCATTTTTAAACACGGTAAAATACATCAATACAAATTGTTCTTTTTTTTCGTGATAATACAGAGAATAATTATTTAAAATTAATAAACACGGATGTTTTAAAAATTTGACTTTAATTACTTCCACAATTGTTTCACGACGCATCGAGCAGATGAGTAACAGCCTCATTAATCCAGTATTTGGTAGACTTATTTAAAAAATTACCCTATATAAGTCATTTTTATTTGTTGTTAAAAATTTAGAAATCATAAAAAACGGTGTTGTCATAAAGAAAAATACAACTGAATTATTTTTATGCGACACCCTGTATAATAGATAATAAAATTTAATGGAACATTGAGTTTACACGTTCCTGTGTCTATTTTTTTGACAAATATACACGTAATTATATGATTTGCGTCCATTGCAATACCTCCCCTGTATATATGAAAAATTACATATTTATAATTGAGTTTGGGAAAAGGTTAAAATAGGATTGAGCTCTTTAGAATAATCTCAACTGAAATATAAAATATTATATTTTCTTTTCGCGCTACATAAGAGTTTCAGAATGATGAATCTACAACGAAATACCCTTCCTAGAGAGATAAATTCGATAATAGAATTCCGTTGACGCTTCAGATATTTTCTAGGGTAAAATGTCCCACCGCATTATGTAGGCCGATAAGTAATTGAGTATGCCGTCGGACGAAATTCTTATTCACTTTGCGACTTCGTTTATTTAGTTTGCACATTTCGTGAAACTCGTCGCATTAATCAGATTATTAGTTTTCCCAGTGGTGAAATAACCTAATAATTTAGGCATTAGAAAATTGTTAAAATATCTTATACTCTAGAAAACTTTTTATAAAACTAAAATACGCATTTTACAAGACTGTGATAATAAATAACTTGTTATAACAACTTGTTTTTGTAGTCTTATCATACAGATTTTAAAATTATAAATAAATTTTTTGTAACCACTTAATGGACTTCATCTACTTTAAAGTCCTTCTTAGCAGTGATTTTTATGTCAAGCATAAAAAAACTGAGTTAAAATCAGTTTTATAATAAAGCTGTACTGAAGAGATCGAAATATCGAAACACGTGTCTACAGATGGTTATAATCTTGAGTGTTAAATTATTTAATTACTTTTGCTAACTTATTTTTAATTACATCAACCTAAATTAATTTCTATGTTTTAACGACTAAAAATTATGTAATGTATATATATTACATAATTTTTAGTGGTTAAAACATAGTAAGTGCGTTAGTTAAGTGTTTATCATGAATTACCACGTAGTAACGGTCACCACAATCCTTATGACTAAATTAATTTCTCTTTCCAAATCTATAATACCATAGTCACTCACAAACTATTTAACGTACATTCGACCATTTTTAGTTTATTTTGCAGAATTAAATACGTTCAAACTAGTGTTGCTTTGATAGCTTTGCTATTTGTAACACGCAAATTACTTTTGTATCATTCAATGTCTGTCGAGGTATTAGCCAGAGAAGTAGTTGTTTCAATACGTGATTTGCTATTGTAGTCTATATAAAACTCATTTGTTGTAGATTTACGAAACGTTTTCGTGTTTTTTTCTATTTATTAAAAAAAATTAAAAAAAGACAAAAGCTACAAAAAACATATAAGAAAATCCCACAAATACTATAACAAAAGAAGCATACTATACAGAAAAAACACACAACAAAACAATAAAAGAAACTAAAACACAATATTACAAAAATAAATTCGAAAAACATAAATAAATCAACAAATAAGTAAACAAGACAAAAAAACCATAAAGAATCAATACGCAAAAATGACGTCACCATTTCAAATAACATCATAGACATTACTAATGAACTAAACTCATATTTTGCAAACGTAGGGAAAAAGCTAGCGGAAAAACAAATTGCTACAACTAAATCCCCACCAAAAACAACAAAACCACTAAGACAAATAGAGGATATAAAATTCCAACTAACAATAAACGAGCAAATAAATAAAATCATAACGGAACTAAAAAAAAAACATTCAGCACCAGGCTTTGAGAAAACAAACTACAGACTAAAACGAAACAAAACCACGCTTACACCAATATTCGTTAAAATTATAAATATAGTCATAGATGAAGGAACATACCCAGAATACTTAAAAACCGCCACAATCATACCAATTCATAAAAAATGAGACACAACCAACCCTAAAAACAGACCGATTGCACTACTATCGACATTAAATAAAGTTTTAGAAAAAGTCATACAAACACAAATTAACAACCACCTAATAAAAAACGAAATCATATACAACGAACAATACGTATTCCAAAAATGCTCGGGAACAACATCCACAGCAAATGACCTCAAAAATTATACAAAAACAGAACTGGACAAAAAAATAAAAGTAACTGCGATGTACAACGACATGAAAAAAGCATTTGACACTATTTCAAAACAAAAATTGCTCGAAAAACTCATGTTAAAGAGGCAAAGAACTAAACCCCATCAAAACATTTTTGTCAAACCAAACACAAACAACAAAGATAAATGACACCGAAAGTAAACCACTCGTAGCAGAATTCATAATACCTGAAAGAGGGAACTTACTACCGACAGTATACATAATATACACAAATGACCTAGTAGAACTCACCCTAAAATAAAAACCATATATATTCGCAGACGATTTTTGCAGAAAACAACTATGAATACATATAGACAGACAAACGTAAACCCAGACATCAAACAACTCGAAAATTGGTACCACAATAACCTAATGACCATATCAAAAAATAAAACAGAATATATGATTTTCAGCCACATACATAAAGCTAGATTGATAATCAAGATCAGAGGAACAGCAATAAAACAAATAAATGAAGTAAACTATCTAGGATTAAAAATACAAGACTACAGATACTACATGCCAGAAACGACTAGAAAACAAATATACAACGCCCTCTTTAAATCACAAAATACCTATCTAAATAAAATCTGGGGAGACGCAACCAAGAAAAACTTAATAAAACTACAAATACAACAAAATAAAGTACTAAATATACTACAGGGTGCGCCAGAGAAACTTACTTATTTGAAAGGTCAATAAAAACAAAAGTACTTCAGTTATTGTTTTAATTCTTTTTTCATTTGAGAATACAATATCCCATATTTTTTTTCATACAGTTTTGAAAATTACATCGGTTAAATCGCGACCCCCATTGTGCATGCACTGATTAAGTCGATTTTTGAAGTTCATCTCCACTCATCGCAGCATATCAATCGGTATGTTGGCAATGGCGCCGCGAATGTTGTTCTTGATGTGATATAAACCAGTGATTTCAAATATCCCCATAAATAAAAATCGCATGGAGCCAAATCTGGAGAACGTGCCGGCCATGGGAGATCGCCTCTGAGAGAGATGAGACGGTTGGGGAAAGAAATGTTGTCGCAACAAATCCATTGAGGCTCGTGCTGTGTGTGCTGTGGCTCCATCTTGCTGAAACCATACGTCTCTAACGTTCATTTCTTCGAGGCCGGGGAGAACGCAGAATTGACTGCCTCACTCTTTCGACATTTTCTGGAGTTCTGGTGGTCCGTTAATGTCCATTTCTGGGTTTAGAGACACTTCCACACTCCTGAAATGAGTGAACCCACGACAGAATCGAATTACGGCCAGGGACGAGTCTGTAGGGAGGAATTTCAAAGCGAGCGCGAAAGGCACGTTGCGTACCCACAAGTGAGGACCGTTAAAAAAGAAGCTCTCGACAAACTTAGGACCTCCCCCTCCAGATGCGCCGCCCTACCACCCCTCTACCCGCCCAACTCCCGCTCGGGAGTTTTTTCAAAAGTTTCTCTGGCGCACCCTGTATATAAACTAGATAGAAAAACAAATACCCTGGAACTATATAAATAAACACAAGAACTTAACATTAAAAGTATGATAATCTTAAGCAACCTACTACTTATTTATAAAAATAGAACACAACTTGATTAATACAAATATCACGTTAAAAATAAATAAACAACGTCCACGAATACAAAACAAAACATAAGACTAGAAATATACATCACATCATAATTTAATTAACAACATTCAACTAAAAATCACCCATAGATGTAAAAACTGTTCTTTTTGTATTTTTTTGTTCGTCCTTTTCTTCGTTCAACCTTGTTTTGATGCCTAAAGACGCAAATTGAAGTACACATCAAGGAAAAATTTACATTCCTACTTCTTCGCATGTTTTACTTTTTCAACAGTTGATGAAACTCTGTAAATACACTCTTATGACAACTTTTTACAATCTGGCGATTTTAATCTACCAAATGCTAAATAGGCCGATGATTTGGAAAATGTAACACATTCTAGCAACGTATGTTTTCCCGCTGAAATACTAAGTGACAGTTTCATCGATCATCATTTACATCAAAGGAATACCACGACTAATTCGAGAGGCATTCTATTGGATTTATTTTTTCCAATATTGTTAACCTGTCAGCGACTGCTACTGTTGGCCAATCCATTTAAATTGTATAGAACAAACTACATAAATTTACTAATAAAAAGGAAACTATAATGCTATTAACAACTATCTATTATCCATTGACTGGACTAATATACTAGAGCATTTTAATACTGAAGATGCTGCGCATACGTTCAATGAAATTGTGTATTATGCTATAAATAAATTTGTACCTATATCTAAACTTAGCCACTCAAACTAGCTGAAGTGATTTAACTACTATTTAATTAATTTGATTAAAAAGAAAATGTGTGCCCATATTCTTTACAAAAGAACTTCTAAGAGACTACAATGACCACGAATCCCTACGTACACAATGCAAGAATTTAAACAAACAACTCCATGGCATATATAAATCAAGTTGAAGAAAATCTGCATTACAAACTACGTTCTTTTTGGGCATAAGTAAACGATACTCGGCGAACAAGTGATTACCCAAAAGCAATGTAATTTGATCAAAGCAAGTGTAATACTGAAAAAGGTGCGCCAACATAAACTCTATTTTTTTTTCTTCAGTTTACCTGACTGTAGATCGAAATGTGCCTACGTTTAGTTTTACCTCTCAATTTTCCTGTAATTCTTCAACAACATGAGTTTAGAGGGCGCGGCGGCCTAGTGGGTAGAGTGCCTGCTCACGGGCCACGGGCCTGGGTTCGTATCCAAGGCGGTGGATTTTTCTAAGGAAGAATTCACCGTTCGGATCCATGGATGTTTGTGTGTCCCCTCATTTCATATATATATGGAATATTATTATGTTTTCAAAAAATTTGTCGTGTCTAAATAACTAATTTCTTTAAGATAATTTTCCTCTATCATTCACTACCCCAACCCGGAATTCCACCCAACACCCTTCCTTTAAATTTAAAAAATATTTAATTTATTTAGTATTAATCGCTCAACTGTTACAATCTTTTAGTATCTAAAACAATAATTCTATATGTCTTAGACATTTACACTGATTTCTCTCAGGCTTTTGATCGCGTCCACCACGGAACTCTACTCGCTAAGCTATCTGGTTATAGTTTTGAAACAGATGTTGGTAGTTGGTTTAGCAGTTATTTAAGAGAGCGGATCCAATATGTAAATATAAATGGAAAACTGTCAAAGATCATCAACGTAACTTCTGGGATTCCTCCAGGCTCGCTTTGTGGTCCACTACTGTTTCTAATTTTGATTAACGATTTGTGTCCGTTATAAATAATATCCAGTGTCAAATCTTTGCAGATGATCAATTATTTTCGGTAGACCATCAAAATATCGTAGAATAATGTTTTCGCCATTAGTTTTACGAGATTTGAATTCTTCAATTATTTTACGTCGCTTCGCGTTCCGCCTGGGTGTGAGATCTTTGCTTATGAAGACATCTCTTGGTGATTCGATATTACAAAGATACTTAGAATTACTAAGTATAGTTTTGACAGTAGTAGTATCTTTAAAGATGACCTTAACTAACCGAGGAAGCTTGTTTGGGTCCGATACGAAATGATTTATAGTTGATTGTTGATCCACCGGTGACATCAATAATATTATTTATTGTTTTTTTATAATCCTTATGAATAGTTGTTTCAGTCAAGTTTCTAGTGATAATATTAAATTCACGTCTCTTTTGCATCTCAATTTCAACCAGAATTTCATCAATTATATCGTCCTTATTTATAGTAGTGCAATTCTAACTGAATTTCTGTAATTGATGTATTTGTGATTGCATATCTGAAACCATGCTTCTTACAACCGTACTAATAGTCAGAGATTAATTCTCGGATTGTAGAATCCTAGATTCATTGTCAGATTTAGTAACTTTTTTAGTAACATTTGAATATCACTGATTTTACGTTGGTGTTACGGAACAGCTGACGTGATTGTCAGTAAAGAATAACGTGAAATGTTTGTTTGCCAAGTTAGTTTGTGTGATAAGGGACAAGGAATAAGCATTGTTTTTATTTAATCAAGATTAAAGTAAGTACAGTCGATAATTATTTTCAATGAAAATTGTAGAATTATTTTCATTTAATGTTTTTGCAAACAAACTTTGCACATGCTCCTCAACTGACAATTACGGGTTATATTGACAATACCATCAGCTGTTCCGTGATACCAACATAAAACCAGTGATATTTAAATGTAACTAAAAAAATACGTCAATTAATCTAGGATTCTACAATCCGAGAATTAATCTCGGTCTATTAGTACGGCGGCTGTTAGTGAATTAATATGCCCTACAAAGTTGAAATTTGAGAAAACAATGCTGGTCCACTTGAAATTATTTTTTGACCTCAAGTATTTTGTATCATTAGATGTAATATTTGCGCACCCGTTACTAAAAACACTGTTACAGATAAAACATTTGATGGTAATAAATGTTTTAAATTATCATTTGTACATAACTTTAAATACCAATATGTTGATTACTTCATTGATCATTAAAAGTTGACCAGTGCACAATATGCTAAAGATTTCGAGAATAACATTCGATAAAAAATTAACATTTAAAAATCACATTAGTAATATAAAATCAAAAGTAACTAAAATAGATTTAGTACAAAATTTGACCCATCAATAATTAGAAATTTGTATTTATCCTTGGTTAGACTCTTAGTAGAATATGCTTCACCTATATGGTCAACTGAGTTGGTATATAATATAATGAGAATATAAAGAGTACAGAATAAATTCTTAATTATGTATGCTTGTAAAACTGATCTAAACTATACTGATTATTTACATCTGCGATGCTATTTAAATATTACTCCTCTTAAGAGTAAAAGTATAATAGCTGATCTATGCTTTGTGTACAATTTATGGAAACTGTCTGGAATTACTTTTTCAATTAAACTTTAATGTCACTCCTCATCTGCAAAGACAATAAACTACATTATTAAATTTCATTCTACAAATTATGGAAGAAATAGTCCAATTTGTCGTGCAATATAAACTTTTAATTCATTTTCGGATAAAAAACTACTTATTCCACCTAACCATGTATGTTTTCAACAAACGTTGTTTTAGCATTATTGCACGATTATAATAATTAATATACATAATTAACTTTACTTATATTACAGTTTTTGCATGCTATTGTTAATTTGTAACCGACAATTTAATTTAATTTGATTTGACTTAATTTAATTTAATTCGATTTAGTTTGATCTGATTTAAATTCCGCTAATGTATGCTTACCGTTCCATCAAGAGTGTAGCGCAACAAGTATTCATTTAATTTGATTTAATTTGTTCTAATTAGATTTAACCTGGTGTAATTTAGTTAAGTTTACTTAATTAGATTTAATTTAATTTATTTTTGGGAAATTGCAAACAGGTATTCATGTATATTCATAAATGATATGTTTATTTTGTAATTAAAAGGATTTTACATGATTACTATTATTATTATTAAACAGGAGCACACTCAAGTCTTGTAACTTATAAGGAGAGTTCTTATCTTCAACTTCATACGAAAGGCGACTGGAAAGGATAAGTCTGCGATTTAAATTGTGGCAGTTTCAAAGGTTCCATCTAATTGAATCAATAAATTCAGGAAGTTTCTTATTCAGAAGTTATTAATGATGCAGGCATATCAGACACTAATTAGAGTCACAGTGATTTGTAGATTCTCAAAACAAAAGGGACTGGTGATATTCTGCACGAAAAAATTATAGCATATTTATTACGAATTCTGAAAGCTAAGAGAAACGAGTAGTCTTACAATTTTGAACAATAACTATATTGTGGGGAAAGGAACTTATCTCTTATTTCTTACTTAAGAACAAAAAAAAACCATTACCCGCTGAATATTTTCGACTGTGAGTGATAGTTGCTCTTATCCAGCATAAATATTATTTTTTTATGATTATTATTGTACATTAGTAACCTCTAGATTTGTTTGGATTAATTCACTTGCTTTATTTTGTTTTTTTTTAAATAAAATCCTAGTAAACATTTATTTCAACAAGAGTGTAGCTTAGGAGGTATTAACTTTAGCAGTAACTGCGGTCGGGCATTTTATGGGTATCTATATGAAAAAAAATACTTCCTAATTACTGATCATGGCTACTCTTAATTTGCAATTCAAGAGTCTAGATGGCTTAAGGAGTTTTACTTGAATACTGAACACTGAGTTGGGGCTTTTAACATGAACGATCTTGAAGTCTATGCCTAGAACAAGGTTTCGAAGGAAGCTCAAAAAACGGCGAACGACGGTAATACTGAGAAGATTCAAATGAATCAGAAGAGTGATTAATTTATAAAAGTCCTGATAAAGTGTAAGAAAAAAAAGTCGAAACCAACATGTAAAGGAATTTTCAAATATTCCCCCAAATTATAATAATATTGGTCTTAGTGATATTATAATATTGGATCGCTGATACAAATATTGTCAAGAGCTGTAAATTACTTGTGGTTGGAAATTAGGCTGCCCGCCGCACAGTGGTTCCAAATGCCGAAAAGGTGGTCATAAATACAAGATGTCGTTGGATTTTATTAATAATTTGTATATAGGTTCTTTTAAGGAAACTAAAGAAAAAACTTATTTTAGAATTCAAAAATTCAAAATGGCGGATTCAGAATGGCGGAAAAAAAATGTAAAAACTGTCGGATTTGCATAAAAAATTGTATATGGTTTTTTTTATAACTCTGATAAAAAAATTTAATAAAAATTTTCAGAAAAACAAAATGACCGATCCAATATAGCGGACAAAAAGTTAAAAATTGCTATATTTTCGTGAAAAATTGTATATAGGCTTTTAATGATCCGATTGAGATGAAACTTTAAACTTAAGGTTTTATCGTTCAAAACTGAAACTGAAAAGCTTTTGGTGAACATTCAAAACCCGCAAGTGGATATTTACTCGAGGCGTTTTTTTGTTTTTACTCGATATTTTTTTTAATTTAAAAAATATTACAAAACTTTTTAAACAACAGTTAAAGGTAATGAACAACTGAATGAGTTTTATTTTAAACATTTTTTCATAAAATTCATAACTTGCGAGAAAAATCTTTAAAACTAATAATTTTGATATTTGTTTGATATTGTTAATAAACTAAAGGACCTGTATTAAATTAATATGACAAGTAATTGTAAAGAATCAAAACCTGAGCAAATTTTTAAGAATAACTTTTTTGCGTAAACCTCATAGTTTTCGAGAAAATATAGCGAAAGATGGCACCATCACTATTTTTTCAAAATTGAATTTCTAGAAATCAGGCAAGTTTGGGCAGCTGATTTCTTCTGGACAAAAGAGACTCTAAAGCAAACTTTGATTTTTGGGATTTTTGGCCAGGTTTTCGGCATTTGGAACCACTGTGCGCCGGGAATAAGAATAGACGAAACTCATAACCAAATACGTCACAATATTGAACAGATTAGTTATCTACTGAAGGAGAATTATGACCTGAAGGGCGATTAACAATATGGAAATAAGGTTTGATTAATTAATGCATAGAGTGTTGACACTCCTTCCCAAAATTGCAAACGCCATGGAATGACTGTCAAATTGTAGAGAGAATCAAAGATCTGGTGTATATGATTCAAAGAACACGAAGAGGTCGCTCTTAAACGGATTGATTGAGAAATTACCCAAGGTCATTAAACATCAATGAAGCTGACTAATACCAAAGAAAATTTAATATTATTGCAAGGCATACATCTACAGCCCTTGAAAATTGTAGTGAAAGAGAAAATGTATTCGGTGGTTTACAAATTTATTAAATTGAAATTCGTGAAAGGTTGAAGTTGAAAATTACCTAAGTCATTAAATATCTGATATCTGACTGTGAGCAATACATATACAAAGCTTGAAGTTGAAGAGATAAAAGCGGATAATACATGAGGTGGTTTAATTTTTCTTTGTAATTCAAGATAGGACTAATTTGGAAATTGATTCAACTCAATAAACGCTAAAGTACCTAGTCAGCTACAAAACCCAATTAAAATACGATTGTAGGAAATAAAACAACGCTTCAAATTGTAATGTTATATACAGAAAACGCGTTTAGTAATTTTAAAATTTATCAAAAAATATTTTGAGTGATATTGTTTAACAATTATCTATATATTAAGTGGTCTATAAAAAATATAAATTGCATGTTAGCTGGCACTATCTATTCTACTTACATATATAACTTCAACGTTGATTGATAACGGCACTTACCTGTAAAAAATATAAAAATAATTAATATATTTATTCAACATTATACAAATACTACGAGTATACTCGTAGTACAGAAAGGCACTTTGAAATAATTAAGCTACTAATAAAATGTGTGGTAGAGATAAGTCTATAACACTGAAACCAAACTACATCATAAATGGTAAAAATATTTCCCCAGCAGAATATAATAAATCGATTGGTTTTTAAAGTAAATAAATCAAACTTAGTTATAAATGCCATGACAAAATATATTTTAAATAGATTATCTTTTATTACAATTAAGTCAAAAATAACATTACTTGATCGTGTATATCTAACCAGTTTTACTTATTTCCATGATATAGTTTAATATGTTTAATATTTTCTAATCATTAATATATCAAATATACCAAACCCTTGATTTTTGATACATTCTAAACTTAATTCTTACAATCGAGTACCTTTGGCTGGAACTACTCAAACGTAATATACTTTTTTAAGAGGCTAATGGGTGGTGGCTTTACGCTTGCATTACATCCACCATAACTAAATAAGGACAAGGCGAGTATTTAGTCAGAATAATAAAATAATAAAAAAAATATATCCCCTTAACTATATTCTCGTTCTGTCCTCGCCTTTTGGAATCATTTTAAATCCCTACTCAGGTGGCTAGCCTCCACTAGAACGAAGGGATTAGAAGGGTCGTATTTTAAACAGGTAACGTGATGTTTTATTCATAAGGTGATGGAAGTGTTGAAGTCAAGCACGGTCATTTTATTAAAGCGGACTTTAATAAGGCAACAGGTACAAAATCTCAAGTCTAAATATATCATTTTTGCGTGGCACTTCCAATTACGCCGGAGTAGGTCAGGTTCTAGGTTAAGTTAATTATCGCCAGGTCGATGAAATCTCTTCGAGCTGAGATGATTGCCGGTGAATTTATATCACTTTCTAATTAATAAAAATATCACTAATTGTGTTTATTTACAATCTTTTCGATACAAAATTATTCACCAATGTAATTAATGATAAAATTAATAAGAATAATAAGAAAACCAATGTAATTAATATGTGTTTAATTGTAGAGACGTTTAATTGTACTTTGTGGTACTTCTTGAATATAATGAAGAAGATGACACGATGAAACGTGGCAAAACAAAGTCATCGTGTCTCCATTTCATTATAATTAATATATATCAAACTAGTAGTCATAACTAAGTGGTTAATTGTGGCAACAAAATCAGAATTTCTTAGGAAATTAAAAAATATATTCTTTAAACAAATAAAAATACATTTGCACCTTTATTACTACTTTATAATGACATTTTTAGTCGAAGTATTATGCACATTATAATTAAATAAATATTATATAGCCGCCCCTATTACAACATATGACCAAACTTATTAGCAACATCATCACTCTATTCCAATAAATAAATCATAATCTTTATTTTTCATAATCAAAATTTTAATATTTTTCGATACAGCAGACGTAAAAGTAGAGATTTTCCCATTCATTGCATAGTAAAACGTTAAATATTTAGTAAACGACAAAAATAGAATGTCGAGCACACCTCCTCCTTGAACCTTGGAGAGCAGCAGCATTTCTGTCAACTGAACCACCGGCAATTAGGTGATGTTACTTTTTTTTCTTTGTTTCAAACTACACTCGACAAATAATTCCGATGGATTTATAAAAGCGGCCAAACGAGCTTCTCTATTTTAAACTGCGCTTAATGCCAGGCATTTCAACAAGTAATTGATAATTGTGCAGATGGGAGGAAGTGCATTAATTTTCCAGTTGTTGAACAAATTACTTTTAAATAAATCGCCGTTTATATTTACTCCATTTTAATGGTGTCGAAATGTTAACGTAAATATGAGGTTTGATTTAAAATGTGGATGGTGGATGGTATATTTAGAACGGAATAATTAGGATTGGTTTCAGTGAGTTTCGAGGTAATTAGCTCTGCGGTTATTCTTATCCAGTGATGATAGATTTAAATTGCAGATATGGGGATTGAATTTGAATTCTATTGCATTTGTAAATCTTGTGCATAATGGCAAAAAATCAGCAACTTTAAAAAATACACTTTTTGTTCTAAATTTAAACTGATGTTTTCAAAAAATAGTAGATTCATAAGATTAATTAATTTCTCACTTAATCCATCGTAAAACATTTTTATGTTACCAAATCAAGTGTTCAATTTACCTTCTAATATATATTCATTTTTATAGAACTTTACTTTATGGAAACAAATTGATGACAACAAAGTACCATTATTACAAAGAATTGGGCACAATGGCTCTAAGGATAACAAAAATTTCGCATAAACAACTATATAGTCTAAATGAAAGATAAATACACCAAAATTCGTGCAAAAAAGTGTTGTCATCCTATTGAAAAAAACATTTGACAGCTAATAGTTTAGAGATAGTAAATAATTAGAGTATTACATGATAGACCATCGAATTTTCATTGTTGAGATGAATTCAATTACTAATAAAGTGTGCAGCTTCAAATTATGTTTTCAATAACTACACTCATCGTCATCCCCTATTCCTTCGAAAGCATGGTTTTACACAAATTCCCTGCCCAACTTAAACGACACACTGAAAAACTCTTCTCCTGTTTCTTGATTGAAAAAGACTCTCGAAACTTTGATACAGTTTATTTTTATTCAATGGGTAAACTTATCACATAACTAGATCCGTCCTTTTTCATATAGGATAAGTTATTTTGCTAAAACAATTAATAGGTTTTGGTTTAAATCCATTCTTGACCAAAAGTAACTCATCAACCATTGATTGGAGGAAAATTGATATTAAGATCGCTTGGAGACTGCAAATTGAGATGTATTACAGATGGTCCTAAGAAATTAAATACTCAAAAGACACTATATCACAGTTTAGCTTGTTGCTGTTATTACCTGCCACATTTATCTTATTATGACTAGAAGTAAGCTGCAAACACTGCACTCGTATCACTTTAAAACAACATTCATTAACCATGGACGATGAATTAAATTCTTACTTAACCGTGGTCTAATTAACCATATACCCTGCTATTAAACGTAGACTGAGCTCCTATCCTCCTACAACTAAGACTTCAGTTTGGGCAACAGGATAATCGCAGTAACATGGCTGGAATTGAACGTATTCGTAATACTTGAGTGTTCTTTCCAATTATATATAATCAAGCTGGCAGTCGTGCTTGCAGATTGGCCACCTGGGATTTGGTTTATTTATTGCCAAGAATCTAGCCTCTAATATTAGAGACTGTTTATATACCATATATAGTACATTCAAAGCTACAGTATCCATTATTAACTCTAAATCATAATCTTTCAGCCAAGAACTTATAGGTAGTCTATTGTTGAGCAGAAAGTAGGAAACCCATGAGCAATTCTGAAGAAGCTAATTTTGTGTCTTGGCCCAATATATTTGGAATAGTCATATTACTCTTCACCAATTATAAAGGTAGTTATTTAAAAAAAAGGCAGATTGCATCAATTGGTGTTGTTGAATACACTAAATACACTAGTTATCATGCCGTTCAAATATCAACATTAAAGCGGTGCATTGAACAGAAAATTTGGCGTCGAGAGAAATAACTACAAATTTCAAGAAGCTCTCTACATAACATACTCCACTGAATGCCTGCGTTTCTATGCTTACGTTCAATTAGCATAAGTTAACGACCATGCACAGCAAATAGAAAGTTTGTTGAATGGATTATTGAATATCAACAAATGGATTTCATCAAAACTTTTAACAACCTTATAGATATCAAAAATATAGTCACGAGCGACCCTGCGTGTGTTATTAACAAAGATTAGAGTCTAAAAAGTCAATTGTTTGATAATCACAAGTTGAAGTTTGAAAAATTATAGTTACAAATAATTCAAACAAGTCACTTATTTGAATCTGAGATTTCTATCTATTGCAAAACCTTATACAAATTTGTAAATTGCTAAACACAATCAGAACAATTTCTTAACCCACCACTACCCAAACCAAGAGATTCCAACCAATCGATCGCAATTAAACACTCTACTCTTAACTAACACATCCACAAAGTTATTAATATACCTCACTAGGAAGTATTTCATCAAGGAATATGAAGCCATTATAGAAATTGCAAAAAACAATGCCTGCAAAGAAAAAATATTACTATTTGTATATACAGTGAAGAATCCACTGTGGAAAAGAACTGAAAATGCTGTGATTTTAAATATATTAAAAACACCAGCCACAAAAAAAGGCAAAATTTAAAACATTCTAAGATCGTACCCATAGAATGACCATTACTAACAATAAAGAAACCAATAAGACAGTAGGTGAGTTTACAATTAGACTGTTAAATGTAACGCAATATATATTGCACAAATGGGCAGATGTGAAGACATATAATAGATCAATTGAAACCAGACAAGCATCTTGAAAGCCTTAAAGATTACAGAGCGTTAAAGTATAAATTCGGGCTAAAAGGTAATTCACACTTTGTTGTCAAGCAATAGTATACAGAAATTATGTTAAAGTAGCTATCACCAGTTTGCAGATATATCTCGTTTCGTTGCGCTTTCCTTTTGAAGGGAGAGTATGCACTACTAGTTCGATTTAAGTGATTATTTTATCCAAAATGTGATCCTTAAACTTTGCTGAAAGTCTGAAAGGTGGATATTGGTAAAGAGCCTTTTTAGAAGTACGAGAAGAATTGTCATTCATTTGAATCGACAGAAACTCATTTCCTAGCTATTTCTAGTCGATATTTATTGTACCTTAGTTAATTTTGTGATTTGTTAGAGTATATTTTAAACGCATTTAAAGAAAATACAATTGATTATAAATAACGCTGTCTTTTTGGACCATTTTATACGTTTTTGAGAGATAATGCCATTTACCAGAATTTGTTCGTCCTGTCTGTCCTATGTATATATGGTCACTATCACCACACTTTTGAAGCAATATTACAAGAACATAAAAAATCAATATACAATAAAAAACTAACAACTGGATTTTCGCAACATTGCATAGAAAATAACCATTTTTTCCAAAATGACAATTTAAAAATATTGTACTCAGGTAATAAAGATCGGCATCTTAATTACAGAGAGGGATTAGAGATAAATAAGGCAATAATTAGCGGCAAACAAACAACTAACAATATTGAAGAGATTTGGAAGTCCCCGATTATGGCGGCCCTTATTACCTGAATGTGTAATCCAAATAAATTAGTGTAACTTGGGAACGAAAAACGTTTCCCGACATTTGCGATGAAATTCATTTTTCTCTGAAATTTTGTTATGCAATGTGTATTTTTTTTGTACCAATGAAAAATTTAGAGTTTTGGCTGTAAAACGCCGTATTTTTTTAGGGGGGTGCCATTTGAAATTTTCGAAAAAAATGACAACATGCGAAGATCAATCAAAAAATATTTTTTTTCTATAAATTACCCTTATTTATCCTTTCAGGTCTTAACCTGTACCTCAATTCAAAATTTAGGCGCCGGCGTCAATTAGTTTCTCTACAAAAAATCTCAAAAATGGGGCGCAATTTTGAAAGAAGGGGTTATAACAGCGAAATCGCTAAAGTGAAGGGTATAACATGTTAGATAAAAAAATAAGTACTCTCCGAGCACTTTCCAAATCTGCAATAAAAAATAGGGCATTCCATTTAAAAAAAACATAAGTTTGGTACGCCACTGGAGTACGGCACGCCACTGATGATTAGAAATATTTTTGAAACATAGCGACGGTAATTATGCACCACTTTGCTCTTAGATTTTTTTCGATAGCTTTTATCGTAAGGGAGCTATGGTTCAAGGCGTCTTAAGTGCCACACCCGGTATATATATATATATATATATATATATATATATATATATATAAATATAATACAATTATATAAATATAAACTTTCCAATTCAGTATAAGTATGGTTTACTACGATCGCAACCATTCACCTCTGATATTATTAACTTCTTTCAAAATCAATGGTAGTAATCAAAGGTATCTGTATAAGAAATTACTTCTCATTTACCCGATTTTATCCCATCATCCATGGTGGGTATTAATATTAATGCACTTAATTCAACCTTTATAAATATGGATTATCACGTAGTAACTATCTCAACCATTCATATTTCTTAATTCATGCTTGTTTTAGATTAACTTAAATTGCAACATAATACCATTCGTGTGTAATCTATCGCATGGGAGTAGCACCTTAATGGTATTATTTTGTATTACGGAGCCCTAAAGTAAATCTCCGTTTCCCTGTCTTCAACAGTGCCATGCTGATGAGATGCAAAACAAATCGAAAAAAGTTGTTTGATACGTTACTGTTAAGGTTTTAAAAAGTTTTTCCTCAATTCGTTATTACAATGTTTATAGGTTATAGGTTAAGTAGGTTCTTAGTGAGGTGTGTTAGCTTCTCGTGAACTGCGACCTAACAGATCTATTGTTCTACCCTTAACCAATCACTTCCCAAGCAGGCCCACGTCCACCATGAACCTGGTAACTATCTTGGGGGTGATACTGCTCACTTATTCGGGGGATAATCAGTCCCTGCCGAAGTGTGAAAGACGCTTGTGAGCAAGAGCGACACAAGTGATTCGGCAGATGAACCCACCGAGCACATAATCTGCAGTTTCTACTTTTCTCTTTTTTACCACAAATGGTATCGGAGGGCACAATGCCCTGTCATGAGTCCGGTGAAAGTTCTTAGCTC
>CAXAKX010000552.1:12500-16327 GCA_963969525.1 Ontholestes murinus | reverse complement strand
GAGTGGAAATAAAGCGGACCGAAGTGAAAACGTTCGACTTTAGGTTTTTCGCACACAGGTACCGAATAACGCTTTTAGCATCGTGCACACCGACCGACCGCCGCGTACAATTATTTCGCACGCCCGTACCGAATAACGCTTTTGGCATCGTGCACACCGACCGACCGCCTCACATATATATTTTTCGTACATAGGTACGGAATAACGGCAGAAATTATTTTTATTTTATTAAAATAAAATTTTCGTCAATTCGCTTATTCGCACCGACCGACCGCCTCATATATATGTTTTTCGTACACAGGTACCGAATAACGGCAGAAATTATTTTTATTATATTAAAATAAAATTTTCGTCAATTCGCTTATTCGCACCGACCGACCGCCTCATATATATGTTTTTCGTACACAGGTACCGAATAACGGCAGAAATTATTTTTATTTTAATAAAATAAAATTTTCGTTAATTCGCTTACGCGATGCGAAAGGACAGATCGGCGAGTGGAAATAAAGCGGACCGAAGTGAAAACGTTCGACTTTAGGTTTTTCGCACACAGGTACCGAATAACGCTTTTAGCATCGTGCACACCGACCGACCGCCGCGTACAATTATTTCGCACGCCCGTACCGAATAACGCTTTTGGCATCGTGCACACCGACCGACCGCCTCACATATATATTTTTCGTACATAGGTACGGAATAACGGCAGAAATTATTTTTATTTTATTAAAATAAAATTTTCGTTAATTCGCTTACGCGATTCGAAAGGACAGATCGGCGAGTGGAAATAAAGCGGACCGAAGTGAAAACGTTCGACTTTAGGTTTTTCGCACACAGGTACCGAATAACGCCTTTAGCATCGTGCACACCGACCGACCGCCGCGTACAATTATTTCGCACGCCCGTACCGAATAACGCTTTTGGCATCGTGCACACCGACCGACCGCCTCACATATATATTTTTCGTACATAGGTACGGAATAACGGCAGAAATTATTTTTATTTTATTAAAATAAAATTTTCGTTAATTCGCTTACGCGATGCGAAAGGACAGATCGGCGAGTGGAAATAAAGCGGACCGAAGTCAAAACGTTCGACTTTAGGTTTTTCGCACACAGGTACCGAATAACGCTTTTAGCATCGTGCACACCGACCGACCGCCGCGTACAATTATTTCGCACGCCCGTACCGAATAACGCTCTTGGCATCGTGCACACCGACCGACCGCCTCACATATATATTTTTCGTACATAGGTACGGAATAACGGCAGAAATTATTTTTATTTTATTAAAATAAAATTTTCGTTAATTCGCTTACGCGATGCGAAAGGACAGATCGGCGAGTGGAAATAAAGCGGACCGAAGTGAAAACGTTCGACTTTAGGTTTTTCGCACACAGGTACCGAATAACGCTTTTAGCATCGTGCACACCGACCGACCGCCGCGTACAATTATTTCGCACGCCCGTACCGAATAACGCTTTTGGCATCGTGCACACCGACCGACCGCCTCACATATATATTTTTCGTACATAGGTACGGAATAACGGCAGAAATTATTTTTATTTTATTAAAATAAAATTTTCGTTAATTCGCTTACGCGATGCGAAAGGACAGATCGGCGAGTGGAAATAAAGCGGACCGAAGTCAAAACGTTCGACTTTAGGTTTTTCGCACACAGGTACCGAGTAACGCTTTTAGCATCGTGCACACCGACCGACCGCCGCGTACAATTATTTCGCACGCCCGTACCGAATAACGCTTTTGGCATCGTGCACACCGACCGACCGCCTCACATATATATTTTTCGTACACATGTACAGAATAACGGCAGAAATTATTTTTATTTTATTAAAATAAAATTTTCGTTAATTCGCTTACGCGATACGAAAGGACACATCGACGAGCGGAAATAAATGTGAACCGTGGTAAAAATTTCGTAATTATTTCGTGTCGATCGAAATTTCGCTTTTCGCACCGTGCACACCGACCGACCGCCACACCGGTACAGAATGACTGTCGAAATTTCTTTTATCATTCGATAATATAATATTCGTTCGTTCGTTCGTTCGCTCGCACGAAACGTAAGGAAAAAAGATCGACGAGCGGAAATAAATTGCGAACCGTGGTAAAAGTTTCGAAATTATTTCGAAATTATTTCTTGTCGAAATTTCGGTTTTAGCTCCGTGCACACCGACCGACCGACCGCCACATATAGGTTTTTCGTACATAGGTACCGAATAACGGCAGAAATTATTTTTATTATATTAAAATATAATATTCGTTAATTCGCTTACGCGATACGAAAGGACACATCGACGAGCGGAAATAAATGCGAACCGTGGTAAAAATTTCGTAATTATTTCGTGTCGATCGAAATTTCGCTTTTCGCACCGTGCACACCGACCGACCGCCACACCGGTACAGAATGACTGTCGAAATTTCTTTTATCATTCGATAATATAATATTCGTTCGTTCGTTCGTTCGCTCGCACGAAACGTAAGGAAAAAAGATCGACGAGCGGAAATAAATTGCGAACCGTGGTAAAAGTTTCGAAATTATTTCTTGTCGAAATTATTTTTATAATATTAAAATATAATATTCGTTAATTCGCTTACGCGATACGAAAGGACACATCGACGAGCGGAAATAAATGCGAACCGTGGTAAAAATTTCGAAATTATTTCGTGTCGATCGAAATTTCGCTTTTAGCATCGTGCACATCGACCCACCGGCCGCCACATATAGGTCAATCGCACACCGGTACCGGATGACTGTCGAAAGTTCTTTTACTATACGATAATATAAAATTCGTCCATTCGCTCGTTCGAAACGAAAGGAAACATTGGTGGTAAGTGTGAAAATTGCGAAATTTAACCACCACTCACGCCTTATTTAACATACATTCGTTACGGATATGGGTACAGAAAAACGGTAATTAATTATATCACTTTACGTACCGAATAGCGGCCGCAAATGTGATCCCTATTCGTGTACCGAATAACGGCCGCAGATGTGATGCCTATTCGTGTACCGAATAACGGCCGCAGATCTGATGTCCATTCGTGTACAGAATAACGCCCATCGATCATTTAAAAAAAAAATATCGTTTATCCATTGTAATTTTTACCAGCAGCATTATTATTATATATCATCATATCATCAATTAATATTTTTATTTATTATTTATATTATTGTTATTTTATGTTTAACTGCTGTGGCTGAATAAAACTGGTATGATGATGGATGAAATAAATATTTTATTAATTTATTAACATTTTTCGTTCGTAATAATTTTAAGAACACCCACATTATTTTTGTTAAAAAAAAAAAAAATTTGTACAATGTACTCTTCTCCTTTCGTTCGTTGTTAAAATAAATTTTTGTGTTGTTAATAAAAATAGGTGTACCTGCCGCCCATTAACTCTACAACTAAACTAATGTAAGAAGTAGTAATGGTTTTAGTCGCCTCTTTTTCTCCACACACACAACACTCACAACACTCGTTCTTCTTTCACAACAACATGCGATGATAAGATCGAACGAGATAGTCTGTGTGTGGTGGTTTTTTTTTTTTATTTTTGTGTGTGTCTCTCTCTCTCGATGATGAAAATATATTATGTGAACTGATGTGCGCGAACAGAGACCGACCCGACGATTTTCGGCGTCTCTGCTCTATACACACACACATCATCACATCATCATCAAAAAAAATTATCAATTTTAATTTCTTCAAATATATGAATAAATGAATGCATATTTTCGAGGTGTACGATCACGACGTACGTACACGTACACGTACTTTAGTGCGCACATTGATGTACAACATG
>CAXAKX010000552.1:0-10000 GCA_963969525.1 Ontholestes murinus | reverse complement strand
TCCTCCAGGGCCTCGCTGGAGTATTTGCTACTACCACCAAGATCTGCACCGACGGCGGCTCCAGACGGGCCCACGCCCAATCCTTCTGCGCACACCGCCGCGACCCTCCTACTCGTCAGGGCTTCATGGCCGGCCACTACGAGTAGTGGCCGTACACCGCACATGCCGCTGACGGTCGAGTATAAGCATAACGCTTTAGCGCCATCCATTTTCAGGGCTAGTAACTTCGTCAGGTGAGTTGTTACACACTCCTTGGCGGATTCCGACTTCCATGGCCACCGTCCTGATGTCTTAAGTTACCAACACCTTTCATGGTATCCCATAAGCGTTAATTTAGGCGCTTTAACTCGACGTTTGGTTCATCCCACAGCGCCAGTTCTGCTTACCAAAAGTGGCCCACTTGGCACTCTGATCCGATCTCGCGGCTTCATCGTTTGAGCAAGCCGGAGATCTCACCCATTTAAAGTTTGAGAATAGGTTGAGGTCGTTTCGACCCCAATGCCTCTAATCATTCGCTTTACCGGATGAGACTCGCTCACCGGAGCGCCAGCTATCCTGAGGGAAACTTCGGAGGGAACCAGCTACTAGATAGTTCGATTGGTCTTTCGCCCCTATACCCAGTTCCGACGATCGATTTGCACGTCAGAATCGCTACGGACCTCCATCAGGGTTTCCCCTGACTTCGTCCTGACCAGGCATAGTTCACCATCTTTCGGGTCCCAGCATGTACGCTCTTGGTGCGCCTCAGCTCGCAATGAGCACGAGACGCCCCGGGAGTGCAGCGCGGGATCGTAGTCCCGCACGTCTTCCCTAGGCACGCGCTAGGCACGGCCTTCACTTTCATTACGCCTTTAGGTTTCGCTAAGTCCCAATGACTCGCGAACATGCTAGACTCCTTGGTCCGTGTTTCAAGACGGGTCCTGAAAGTACCCAAAGCTAAAGCGTCGCCGACGGGCGTATAAACGGAGTCTGTCCGAGGACACCGTCGCCAGCAGTCGAACGGGTCCGGCGGAGTCGAGGCACGAGTCCCCAGACGCCCACCAGATATCCGCAAGCACTTGCGACGGGCCGGACGCGAATTAAGTATCGCGGCCCCGCGCCACTGCTATACCGTCGGGCGAGCAGGCCGGGAGACGGGGGTCCGAACGGAAACGGCCCGAAGGCGCCACTCGGTCTCCACCCCGATCCTTAGGCCTGCACCCAACGGGTCGCGACGTCCTACTAGGGGAGAAGTGCACGAGTTCGTCACCCCGAAAACAGAGAGAGGACGGAGCGATCGTCGGACCGAGGTCCGTGACCGTCTCACAAGCGCCCAACACTCCAGAGCAGACGAGACACGCTGAATCTCCCCATTCGACCTTTCGGGTTTCTCAGGTTTACCCCTGAACGGTTTCACGTACTATTGAACTCTCTCTTCAAAGTTCTTTTCAACTTTCCCTCACGGTACTTGTTCGCTATCGGTCTCGTGGTTATATTTAGCCTTAGATGGAGTTTACCACCCACTTAGGGCTGCACTCTCAAGCAACCCGACTCTGAGGAGAGATCCTCCCGCTGTCGACGGCGATCGCTACGGGCCTGGCACCCTCTATGGGTAGTGGCCCCGTTCAAGAAGGACTTGGACGCACCGTACGACCTCGGGATGACGGATCCTCCCTAACACCACATTTCCCGGCGACAACGCGTAAGACGGCCGCGGGATTCGGTGCTGGGCTTTTCCCTGTTCGCTCGCCGCTACTAAGGGAATCCTGGTTAGTTTCTTTTCCACCGCTTAGTAATATGCTTAAATTCAGCGGGTACTCCCACCTGCTCTGAGGTCTGAATCAAATATATGTGTATATATATTATGTTAAGAGAGTGTGCGGTGCGGAACGCTCAAACGCGTAAACACACGGTGTACACGCACGGCCAGACGTCCTCAGAATTTCATATACATATATAATATATATATTTTTTCTAGGAAACGACGACCGGTGTTCTCCGCGGACGAACTTGACGACCGTCACATTGCCTCATCTCGAGTGTCTCGAGACGTCGACGACGACGACGATCATCTCGTCTGTACGCCGGTAAGGACGACCTCACCTCTCTCTAGCGTGTGTTAACGCAAGCGAAAACACGGTTCGTTCGTTCGTTTAGTCAAACGACAGTTTTTGATTTAAGAGGACGGATCTTTCGTCGAGACGAAAAACAGCGAACCTCCAATTTGGTCCCGACGTTCCCCACAAACGCACATCACACACACCACGAGCGTTTTTCAGCGCGAAAGTGCCACGGACAGTGCGTTAGAGAACCGGACAGTCTTGGAAATAGAAACGACCCTCAGCCAGGAATGGTCCAGGAACAGTATCCAAGGACCGCAATGTGCGTTCGAAATGTCGATGTTCATGTATCCTGCAGTTCACAATAAGACGCGCAATTAGCTGCGTTCTTCATCGACCCACGAGCCAAGTGATTCACCGTTCAGGGTAGTGTACTAGAGCGTTTTGAGAAACGAGTCAGAGGCGAACCTCCGATCTTGTATTCTACAACACTTGGTGACTGACATTATTAATAATGTGTGTGAAATGTGTGCGTGCACGTTCACCCACTGTCGACAAAATTTTCGCAACGGACAGTTTTCGAGGAGGCGCCGGGCCATACACCTACTACTGTCCAGACACGGCGAGGCCGTGATTTTATTTTCAACAGACGATAATAACACGATGATGATATATATTTATATATGTAGTAAAATACGGGGAACGATTTTTGTATGAGGCACAACCGACACACAAACCACACACATCTTATTATATATTATAATAGAGTAGCAGATTGGTGCAACACTGAGACCTCGGCGTTCCCCCAAACAAGAGATAAAACTAAAAACACGCCGGCCGACTTATTACACGTAACGTATATAATGGCATTACACTACTACACTGGTGTTGTTGTGTCGCCCGTTGCCGTGTGTCGTCGCCCGCCGTTGTTCCTCGTTCGTCTCTCCGGTTTCGTCGTCGTTTTATTAAATACATCGAACTGTCCAGACACGTGAGGCCGTGATTTTATTTTCAACAGACGATGATGATATTTTATGTGTATTAATATGATGGGGAACGATTATATGAGGCACACCGAACACGCAAAACCACACACATCTTCTTATTATATATTATATATAATACTAGAGAAGTAGCAGCTTGGTGAACACACTGAGACCTCGCGTTCCCCCACAAGAGATAAAAACTAAAAACACGCCGGCCGACTTATTACACGTAACGTATATAATGGCATTACACTACTACACTGGTGTTGTTGTGTCGCCCGTTGCCGTGTGTCGTCGCCCGCCGTTGTTCGTCGTTCGTCTCTCCGGTTCGTCGTCGTTTTATTAAATACATCGAACTGTCCAGACACGTGAGGCCGTGATTTTATTTTCAACAGACGATGATGATATTTTATGTGTATTAATATGATGGGGAACGATTATATGAGGCACACCGAACACGCAAAACCACACACATCTTCTTATTATATATTATATATAATACTAGAGAAGTAGCAGCTTGGTGAACACACTGAGACCTCGCGTTCCCCCACAAGAGATAAAAACTAAAAACACGCCGGCTGACTTATTACACGTAACGTATATAATGGCATTACACTACACTGGTTGTTGTGTCGTCGCCCGTTGCCGTGTGTCGTCGCCCGCCGTTGTTCGTCGTTCGTCTCTCCGGTTCGTCGTCGTTTTATATTAAATACATCGAACTGTCCAGACACGTGAGGCCGTGATTTTATTTTCAACAGACGATGATGATATTTTATGTGTTTTAATATGATGGGGAACGATTATATGAGGCACACCGAACACGCAAAACCACACACATCTTCTTATTATATATTATATATAATACTAGAGAAGTAGCAGCTTGGTGAACACACTGAGACCTCGCGTTCCCCCACAAGAGATAAAAACTAAAAACACGCCGGCCGACTTATTACACGTAACGTATATAATGGCATTACACTACACTGGTTGTTGTGTCGTCGCCCGTTGCCGTGTGTCGTCGCCCGCCGTTGTTCGTCGTTCGTCTCTCTGTCCGTCGCATAGGGCAAAAATTTGTTAAAAATTTTATTTTACCCATGCGACGGTTTATTAAAGCCAAAAGGATATTTATTTCGGCGTTTCTTTGCGATATATATACATATACTGCTCGCCTGGTCGTTCTTTTTCAATCTTCCACTTTTCACCCGAACGACCTGCACCACCCATATAGCTGTTTGATGCATATTTGTACAGAATAACGGCGAGAAATTAAATTTTTATTTTTCCACCTAGCGCTGCCCGAAAATATCATTTGTGTGTGAAACAAGACGAAACGAAGCGTAATACTCGACTTTATTTGCGTAAATCGAAAATTCGCTCATCGCACCGTGCACCACCATATATATGTCTCTCGCACACAGGTACCGAATAACGCTTTCGGCATCGTGCGCACCGACCGACCGCCGCATTTAACTTTTTCGCACGCCCGTACCGAATAACGCTTTTAGCATCGTGCGCGCCGACCGACCGACCGACCGACCGCCTCATATATATGTTTCTCGTACATAGGTATCGAATAACGGCAGAAATTATTTTTATTTTATTAAAATAAAATTTTCGTTAATTCGCTTACTCGATACGAAAGGACACATCGGCGAGTGGAAATAAAGCGGACCGAAGTTAAAACGTTCGACATTAGGTTTTTCGCACACCGGTACCGAATAACGCTTTCGACCTGCACCGCCCATACAGCTGTTTGATGCATATTTGTACAGAATAACGGCGAGAAATTTTATTTTTATTTTTCCACTTAGCACTGCCCGAAAATATCATTTGTGTGTGAAACAAGACGAAACGAAGCGTAATACTCGACTTTATTTGCGTAAAATGAAAATTCGCTCATCGCACCGTGCACCACCATATATATATGTCTCTCGCACACAGGTACCGAATAACGCTCTCGGCATCGTGCACACCGACCGACCGCCGCATATAAGTTTTTCGCCCGCCCGTACCGAATAACGCTTTTAGCATCGTGCACACCGACCGACCGCCTCATATATATGTTTTTCGTACACAGGTACCGAATAACGGCAGAAATTATTTTTATTATATTAAAATAAAATTTTCGTCAATTCGCTTATTCGCACCGACCGACCGCCTAATATATATGTTTTTCGTACACAGGTACCGAATAACGGCAGAAATTATTTTTATTTTAATAAAATAAAATTTTCGTCAATTCGCTTATTCGCACCGACCGACCGCCTCATATATATGTTTTTCGTACACAGGTACCGAATAACGGCAGAAATTATTTTTATTTTAATAAAATAAAATTTTCGTCAATTCGCTTATTCGCACCGACCGACCGCCTCATATATATGTTTTTCGTACACAGGTACCGAATAACGGCAGAAATTATTTTTATTTTAATAAAATAAAATTTTCGTTAATTCGCTTACACGATGCGAAAGGACAGATCGGCGAGTGGAAATAAAGCGGACCGAAGTGAAAACGTTCGACTTTAGGTTTTTCGCACACAGGTACCGAATAACGCTTTTAGCATCGTGCACACCGACCGACCGCCGCGTACAATTATTTCGCACGCCCGTACCGAATAACGCTTTTGGCATCGTGCACACCGACCGACCGCCTCACATATATATTTTTCGTACATAGGTACCGAATAACGGCAGAAATTATTTTTATTTTAATAAAATAAAATTTTCGTCAATTCGCTTATTCGCACCGACCGACCGCCTCATATATATGTTTTTCGTACACAGGTACCGAATAACGGCAGAAATTATTTTTATTTTCATAAAATAAAATTTTCGTTAATTCGCTTACACGATGCGAAAGGACAGATCGGCGAGTGGAAATAAAGCGGACCGAAGTGAAAACGTTCGACTTTAGGTTTTTCGCACACAGGTACCGAATAACGCTTTTAGCATCGTGCACACCGACCGACCGCCGCGTACAATTATTTCGCACGCCCGTACCGAATAACGCTTTTGGCATCGTGCACACCGACCGACCGCCTCACATATATATTTTTCGTACATAGGTACGGAATAACGGCAGAAATTATTTTTATTTTATTAAAATAAAATTTTCGTCAATTCGCTTATTCGCACCGACCGACCGCCTCATATATATGTTTTTCGTACACAGGTACCGAATAACGGCAGAAATTATTTTTATTATATTAAAATAAAATTTTCGTCAATTCGCTTATTCGCACCGACCGACCGCCTCATATATATGTTTTTCGTACACAGGTACCGAATAACGGCAGAAATTATTTTTATTTTAATAAAATAAAATTTTCGTTAATTCGCTTACGCGATGCGAAAGGACAGATCGGCGAGTGGAAATAAAGCGGACCGAAGTGAAAACGTTCGACTTTAGGTTTTTCGCACACAGGTACCGAATAACGCTTTTAGCATCGTGCACACCGACCGACCGCCGCGTACAATTATTTCGCACGCCCGTACCGAATAACGCTTTTGGCATCGTGCACACCGACCGACCGCCTCACATATATATTTTTCGTACATAGGTACGGAATAACGGCAGAAATTATTTTTATTTTATTAAAATAAAATTTTCGTTAATTCGCTTACGCGATTCGAAAGGACAGATCGGCGAGTGGAAATAAAGCGGACCGAAGTGAAAACGTTCGACTTTAGGTTTTTCGCACACAGGTACCGAATAACGCCTTTAGCATCGTGCACACCGACCGACCGCCGCGTACAATTATTTCGCACGCCCGTACCGAATAACGCTTTTGGCATCGTGCACACCGACCGACCGCCTCACATATATATTTTTCGTACATAGGTACGGAATAACGGCAGAAATTATTTTTATTTTATTAAAATAAAATTTTCGTTAATTCGCTTACGCGATGCGAAAGGACAGATCGGCGAGTGGAAATAAAGCGGACCGAAGTCAAAACGTTCGACTTTAGGTTTTTCGCACACAGGTACCGAATAACGCTTTTAGCATCGTGCACACCGACCGACCGCCGCGTACAATTATTTCGCACGCCCGTACCGAATAACGCTCTTGGCATCGTGCACACCGACCGACCGCCTCACATATATATTTTTCGTACATAGGTACGGAATAACGGCAGAAATTATTTTTATTTTATTAAAATAAAATTTTCGTTAATTCGCTTACGCGATGCGAAAGGACAGATCGGCGAGTGGAAATAAAGCGGACCGAAGTGAAAACGTTCGACTTTAGGTTTTTCGCACACAGGTACCGAATAACGCTTTTAGCATCGTGCACACCGACCGACCGCCGCGTACAATTATTTCGCACGCCCGTACCGAATAACGCTTTTGGCATCGTGCACACCGACCGACCGCCTCACATATATATTTTTCGTACATAGGTACGGAATAACGGCAGAAATTATTTTTATTTTATTAAAATAAAATTTTCGTTAATTCGCTTACGCGATGCGAAAGGACAGATCGGCGAGTGGAAATAAAGCGGACCGAAGTCAAAACGTTCGACTTTAGGTTTTTCGCACACAGGTACCGAGTAACGCTTTTAGCATCGTGCACACCGACCGACCGCCGCGTACAATTATTTCGCACGCCCGTACCGAATAACGCTTTTGGCATCGTGCACACCGACCGACCGCCTCACATATATATTTTTCGTACACATGTACAGAATAACGGCAGAAATTATTTTTATTTTATTAAAATAAAATTTTCGTTAATTCGCTTACGCGATACGAAAGGACACATCGACGAGCGGAAATAAATGTGAACCGTGGTAAAAATTTCGTAATTATTTCGTGTCGATCGAAATTTCGCTTTTCGCACCGTGCACACCGACCGACCGCCACACCGGTACAGAATGACTGTCGAAATTTCTTTTATCATTCGATAATATAATATTCGTTCGTTCGCTCGCTCGCAGGAAACGTAAGGAAAAAAGATCGACGAGCGGAAATTAATTGCGAACCGTGGTAAAAGTTTCGAAATTATTTCTTGTCGAAATTATTTTTATAATATTAAAATATAATATGCGTTAATTCGCTTACGCGATACGAAAGGACACATCGACGAGCGGAAATAAATGCGAACCGTGGTAAAAATTTCGTAATTATTTCGTGTCGATCGAAATTTCGCTTTTCGCACCGTGCACACCGACCGACCGCCACACCGGTACAGAATGACTGTCGAAATTTCTTTTATCATTCGATAATATAATATTCGTTCGTTCGTTCGTTCGCTCGCACGAAACGTAAGGAAAAAAGATCGACGAGCGGAAATAAATTGCGAACCGTGGTAAAAGTTTCGAAATTATTTCGAAATTATTTCTTGTCGAAATTTCGGTTTTAGCTCCGTGCACACCGACCGACCGACCGCCACATATAGGTTTTTCGTACATAGGTACCGAATAACGGCAGAAATTATTTTTATTATATTAAAATATAATATTCGTTAATTCGCTTACGCGATACGAAAGGACACATCGACGAGCGGAAATAAATGCGAACCGTGGTAAAAATTTCGTAATTATTTCGTGTCGATCGAAATTTCGCTTTTCGCACCGTGCACACCGACCGACCGCCACACCGGTACAGAATGACTGTCGAAATTTCTTTTATCATTCGATAATATAATATTCGTTCGTTCGTTCGTTCGCTCGCACGAAACGTAAGGAAAAAAGATCGACGAGCGGAAATAAATTGCGAACCGTGGTAAAAGTTTCGAAATTATTTCTTGTCGAAATTATTTTTATAATATTAAAATATAATATTCGTTAATTCGCTTACGCGATACGAAAGGACACATCGACGAGCGGAAATAAATGCGAACCGTGGTAAAAATTTCGAAATTATTTCGTGTCGATCGAAATTTCGCTTTTAGCATCGTGCACATCGACCCACCGGCCGCCACATATAGGTCAATCGCACACCGGTACCGGATGACTGTCGAAAGTTCTTTTACTATACGATAATATAAAATTCGTCCATTCGCTCGTTCGAAACGAAAGGAAACATTGGTGGTAAGTGTGAAAATTGCGAAATTTAACCACCACTCACGCCTTATTTAACATACATTCGTTACGGATATGGGTACAGAAAAACGGTAATTAATTATATCACTTTACGTACCGAATAGCGGCCGCAAATGTGATCCCTATTCGTGTACCGAATAACGGCCGCAGATGTGATGCCTATTCGTGTACCGAATAACGGCCGCAGATCTGATGTCCATTCGTGTACAGAATAACGCCCATCGATCATTTAAAAAAAAAATATCGTTTATCCATTGTAATTTTTACCAGCAGCATTATTATTATATATCATCATATCATCAATTAAATATTTTTATTTATTATTTATATTATTGTTATTTTATGTTTAACTGCTGTGGCTGAATAAAACTGGTATGATGATGGATGAAATAAATATTTTATTAATTTATTAACATTTTTCGTTCGTAATAATTTTAAGAACACCCACATTATTTTTGTTAAAAAAAAAAAAAATTTGTACAATGTACTCTTCTCCTTTCGTTCGTTGTTAAAATAAATTTTTGTGTTGTTAATAAAAATAGGTGTACCTGCCGCCCATTAACTCTACAACTAAACTAATGTAAGAAGTAGTAATGGTTTTAGTCGCCTCTTTTTCTCCACACACACAACACTCACAACACTCGTTCTTCTTTCACAACAACATGCGATGATAAGATCGAACGAGATAGTCTGTGTGTGGTGGTTTTTTTTTTTTATTTTTGTGTGTGTCTCTCTCTCTCGATGATGAAAATATATTATGTGAACTGATGTGCGCGAACAGAGACCGACCCGACGATTTTCGGCGTCTCTGCTCTATACACACACACATCATCACATCATCATCAAAAAAAATTATCAATTTTAATTTCTTCAAATATATGAATAAATGAATGCATATTTTCGAGGTGTACGATCACGACGTAC
>CAXAKX010000551.1:10000-12191 GCA_963969525.1 Ontholestes murinus | reverse complement strand
GGTACCGAGTAACGCTTTTAGCATCGTGCACACCGACCGACCGCCGCGTACAATTATTTCGCACGCCCGTACCGAATAACGCTTTTGGCATCGTGCACACCGACCGACCGCCTCACATATATATTTTTCGTACACATGTACAGAATAACGGCAGAAATTATTTTTATTTTATTAAAATAAAATTTTCGTTAATTCGCTTACGCGATACGAAAGGACACATCGACGAGCGGAAATAAATGTGAACCGTGGTAAAAATTTCGTAATTATTTCGTGTCGATCGAAATTTCGCTTTTCGCACCGTGCACACCGACCGACCGCCACACCGGTACAGAATGACTGTCGAAATTTCTTTTATCATTCGATAATATAATATTCGTTCGTTCGCTCGCTCGCAGGAAACGTAAGGAAAAAAGATCGACGAGCGGAAATTAATTGCGAACCGTGGTAAAAGTTTCGAAATTATTTCTTGTCGAAATTATTTTTATAATATTAAAATATAATATGCGTTAATTCGCTTACGCGATACGAAAGGACACATCGACGAGCGGAAATAAATGCGAACCGTGGTAAAAATTTCGTAATTATTTCGTGTCGATCGAAATTTCGCTTTTCGCACCGTGCACACCGACCGACCGCCACACCGGTACAGAATGACTGTCGAAATTTCTTTTATCATTCGATAATATAATATTCGTTCGTTCGTTCGTTCGCTCGCACGAAACGTAAGGAAAAAAGATCGACGAGCGGAAATAAATTGCGAACCGTGGTAAAAGTTTCGAAATTATTTCGAAATTATTTCTTGTCGAAATTTCGGTTTTAGCTCCGTGCACACCGACCGACCGACCGCCACATATAGGTTTTTCGTACATAGGTACCGAATAACGGCAGAAATTATTTTTATTATATTTAAATATAATATTCGTTAATTCGCTTACGCGATACGAAAGGACACATCGACGAGCGGAAATAAATGCGAACCGTGGTAAAAATTTCGTAATTATTTCGTGTCGATCGAAATTTCGCTTTTCGCACCGTGCACACCGACCGACCGCCACACCGGTACAGAATGACTGTCGAAATTTCTTTTATCATTCGATAATATAATATTCGTTCGTTCGTTCGTTCGCTCGCACGAAACGTAAGGAAAAAAGATCGACGAGCGGAAATAAATTGCGAACCGTGGTAAAAGTTTCGAAATTATTTCTTGTCGAAATTATTTTTATAATATTAAAATATAATATTCGTTAATTCGCTTACGCGATACGAAAGGACACATCGACGAGCGGAAATAAATGCGAACCGTGGTAAAAATTTCGAAATTATTTCGTGTCGATCGAAATTTCGCTTTTAGCATCGTGCACATCGACCCACCGGCCGCCACATATTGGTCAATCGCACACCGGTACCGGATGACTGTCGAAAGTTCTTTTACTATACGATAATATGAAATTCGTCCATTCGCTCGTTCGAAACGAAAGGAAACATTGGTGGTAAGTGTGAAAATTGCGAAATTTAACCACCACTCACGCCTTATTTAACATACATTCGTTACGGATATGGGTACAGAAAAACGGTAATTAATTATATCACTTTACGTACCGAATAGCGGCCGCAAATGTGATCCCTATTCGTGTACCGAATAACGGCCGCAGATGTGATGCCTATTCGTGTACCGAATAACGGCCGCAGATCTGATGTCCATTCGTGTACAGAATAACGCCCATCGATCATTTAAAAAAAAAATATCGTTTATCCATTGTAATTTTTACCAGCAGCATTATTATTATATATCATCATATCATCAATTAATATTTTTATTTATTATTTATATTATTGTTATTTTATGTTTAACTGCTGTGGCTGAATAAAACTGGTATGATGCTGGACGAAATAAATATTTTATTAATTTATTAACATTTTTCGTTCGTAATAATTTTAAGAACACCCACATTATTTTTGTTAAAAAAAAAAAAAAATGTGTACAATGTACTCTTCTCCTTTCGTTCGTTGTTAAAATAAATTTTTGTGTTGTTAATAAAAATAGGTGTACCTGCCGCCCATTAACTCTACAACTAAACTAATGTAAGAAGTAGTAATGGTTTTAGTCGCCTCTTTTTCTCCACACACACAACACTCACAACACTCGTTCTTCTTTCACAACAACATGCGATGATAAGATCGAACGAGATAG
>CAXAKX010000551.1:0-7500 GCA_963969525.1 Ontholestes murinus | reverse complement strand
GATCTCCCGACGGCGTCTCCAGGTCTTTTTGGGTTGCCCCGACGAACTCTCTTGCGAGGGCACGACTTATTAACGGTTCCGCTGCCGGGTTCCGGAATAGGAACCGGATTCCCTTTCGCCCGTTGGGTGTGATTTTTATCAACAATGTAACAAATATATGTTTATAAAATGTCATCGCCATTGAGATACACCAACATCAACATCGGCTTTCGCCTAGGGCTTAGGATCGACTGACTCGTGTGCAACGGCTGTTCACACGAAACCCTTCTCCACGTCAGTCCTCCAGGGCCTCGCTGGAGTATTTGCTACTACCACCAAGATCTGCACCGACGGCGGCTCCAGACGGGCCCACGCCCAATCCTTCTGCGCACACCGCCGCGACCCTCCTACTCGTCAGGGCTTCATGGCCGGCCACTACGAGTAGTGGCCGTACACCGCACATGCCGCTGACGGTCGAGTATAAGCATAACGCTTTAGCGCCATCCATTTTCAGGGCTAGTAACTTCGTCAGGTGAGTTGTTACACACTCCTTGGCGGATTCCGACTTCCATGGCCACCGTCCTGATGTCTTAAGTTACCAACACCTTTCATGGTATCCCATAAGCGTTAATTTAGGCGCTTTAACTCGACGTTTGGTTCATCCCACAGCGCCAGTTCTGCTTACCAAAAGTGGCCCACTTGGCACTCTGATCCGATCTCGCGGCTTCATCGTTTGAGCAAGCCGGAGATCTCACCCATTTAAAGTTTGAGAATAGGTTGAGGTCGTTTCGACCCCAATGCCTCTAATCATTCGCTTTACCGGATGAGACTCGCTCACCGGAGCGCCAGCTATCCTGAGGGAAACTTCGGAGGGAACCAGCTACTAGATAGTTCGATTGGTCTTTCGCCCCTATACCCAGTTCCGACGATCGATTTGCACGTCAGAATCGCTACGGACCTCCATCAGGGTTTCCCCTGACTTCGTCCTGACCAGGCATAGTTCACCATCTTTCGGGTCCCAGCATGTACGCTCTTGGTGCGCCTCAGCTCGCAATGAGCACGAGACGCCCCGGGAGTGCAGCGCGGGATCGTAGTCCCGCACGTCTTCCCTAGGCACGCGCTAGGCACGGCCTTCACTTTCATTACGCCTTTAGGTTTCGCTAAGTCCCAATGACTCGCGAACATGCTAGACTCCTTGGTCCGTGTTTCAAGACGGGTCCTGAAAGTACCCAAAGCTAAAGCGTCGCCGACGGGCGTATAAACGGAGTCTGTCCGAGGACACCGTCGCCAGCAGTCGAACGGGTCCGGCGGAGTCGAGGCACGAGTCCCCAGACGCCCACCAGATATCCGCAAGCACTTGCGACGGGCCGGACGCGAATTAAGTATCGCGGCCCCGCGCCACTGCTATACCGTCGGGCGAGCAGGCCGGGAGACGGGGGTCCGAACGGAAACGGCCCGAAGGCGCCACTCGGTCTCCACCCCGATCCTTAGGCCTGCACCCAACGGGTCGCGACGTCCTACTAGGGGAGAAGTGCACGAGTTCGTCACCCCGAAAACAGAGAGAGGACGGAGCGATCGTCGGACCGAGGTCCGTGACCGTCTCACAAGCGCCCAACACTCCAGAGCAGACGAGACACGCTGAATCTCCCCATTCGACCTTTCGGGTTTCTCAGGTTTACCCCTGAACGGTTTCACGTACTATTGAACTCTCTCTTCAAAGTTCTTTTCAACTTTCCCTCACGGTACTTGTTCGCTATCGGTCTCGTGGTTATATTTAGCCTTAGATGGAGTTTACCACCCACTTAGGGCTGCACTCTCAAGCAACCCGACTCTGAGGAGAGATCCTCCCGCTGTCGACGGCGATCGCTACGGGCCTGGCACCCTCTATGGGTAGTGGCCCCGTTCAAGAAGGACTTGGACGCACCGTACGACCTCGGGATGACGGATCCTCCCTAACACCACATTTCCCGGCGACAACGCGTAAGACGGCCGCGGGATTCGGTGCTGGGCTTTTCCCTGTTCGCTCGCCGCTACTAAGGGAATCCTGGTTAGTTTCTTTTCCACCGCTTAGTAATATGCTTAAATTCAGCGGGTACTCCCACCTGCTCTGAGGTCTGAATCAAATATATGTGTATATATATATGTTAAGAGAGTGTGCGGTGCGGAACGCTCAAACGCGTAAACACACGGTGTACACGCACGGCCAGACGTCCTCAGAATTTCATATACATATATAATATATATATTTTTTCTAGGAAACGACGACCGGTGTTCTCCGCGGACGAACTTGACGACCGTCACATCGCCTCATCTCGAGTGTCTCGAGACGTCGACGACGACGACGATCATCTCGTCTGTACGCCGGTAAGGACGACCTCACCTCTCTCTAGCGTGTGTTAACGCAAGCGAAAACACGGTTCGTTCGTTCGTTTAGTCAAACGACAGTTTTTGATTTAAGAGGACGGATCTTTCGTCGAGACGAAAAACAGCGAACCTCCAATTTGGTCCCGACGTTCCCCACAAACGCACATCACACACACCACGAGCGTTTTTCAGCGCGAAAGTGCCACGGACAGTGCGTTAGAGAACCGGACAGTCTTGGAAATAGAAACGACCCTCAGCCAGGAATGGTCCAGGAACAGTATCCAAGGACCGCAATGTGCGTTCGAAATGTCGATGTTCATGTATCCTGCAGTTCACAATAAGACGCGCAATTAGCTGCGTTCTTCATCGACCCACGAGCCAAGTGATTCACCGTTCAGGGTAGTGTACTAGAGCGTTTTGAGAAACGAGTCAGAGGCGAACCTCCGATCTTGTATTCTACAACACTTGGTGACTGACATTATTAATAATGTGTGTGAAATGTGTGCGTGCACGTTCACCCACTGTCGACAAAATTTTCGCAACGGACAGTTTTCGAGGAGGCGCCGGGCCATACACCTACTACTACTACTAGTGGTGGTGTGTGACTAGCGGCCAGAGTCGTGTATTCCTTGGAATCGTCGTCTCGAATCGCCGAACAAGCGTGCGTTCGTGAGTACACCACTGGCACAGGACCGCCCCGCGCTCTCGGCGCGGTTGGTTATTACACCGGCGATGACCAAGTGTGCGCGCGTGTTTGTGTACAACACTCACCGCTTGTGTCCGGGCGAACGGTACCACTGATACCGGACCACGACTCCGACACATCCCCCAAATACTAACTGCGCATATACTTTTTCTCCAACAGGCGGATACTATTGTGTTTTATCGTCGTAAACAGAAAAATTGTCGACATTTTCGAGAAATAAAGTGTGGCCGGGCGAAATACATTCAAAACCCATTTTACAGTTGAATTTACACAGTGAAGCGTTATAAAACAACCGTAACAAAACCAGGGTGCCCGGAACAAAAACAGATGACGGATCTCGGCAATTCGAGATGCGAACACCCAACGTGTGTTTTCTCGACATATGTCTTCGTACATATCGCACAATGTATTATATTAATATATATATATATATATATATATTTTTATATGTAAAAGCAAGGTGACGGATCTCTCGTCGATAAGATACACATACAACGCACATTATTATCGTGTTTGTTGTATTTTCTCGAATCTCGAGATGCGAACACCCAGTGCCACACCGCATCAACAAACATTTCAGATGGCGGGTGACTGAGGACCGCTCGGCCTTCCTACGAGCGGTCCCATGAGACGCAGCACGTGTACGCGTACGTACATCGTCCGTGCTCGTTTTTGTTTGTTTGTTTGTTTGTTTGTTTGTGCCAATATTTATTATTTGTATATGTATATATAATATATATATGTAATATTATCTCTCTGGTGGTTACAATCGGTAGTATATTTTATTTAAAATAAATATGTTTGTTATAACGGATGACGGACCGCGCGCGCGCCCATACAGAATACATCCGTAGTAAGGCGGCGCGATGCGAGCATCCCTCTCTGGAAGAATGGGATATATACTCCCAAAACTTCAGTGTCTTTTTATGTTTCTTTCAAACAGACGACGGATCAGCCACACGAGTCAACCGAGATCGGATATATCATATCTGGTATGATATCGTCGATCGGTCGGTCAAAACGAGAGAGATGCGAACGTCCGGTTCGTATATAGAGTACACACACAGTGTGTTGTTGTGTGTACAAAAATACAGTGTGAGTAATACGCTTCGACGCATCAGTTCTACGTATATAAATATACGAGTTTTTCAGATGCGAGAAGCCGAACGTCAGATCGTCAGTGTATCTGTTTCGCGTACACACATATATTGTGCGACACAAAAATACGTTAATGATCCTTCCGCAGGTTCACCTACGGAAACCTTGTTACGACTTTTACTTCCTCTAAATGATCAAGTTTGGTCATCTTCCCAGCAACATCGACGAACGTCGAAACGTCACCGAGTACCGGTCCGAAGACCTCACTAAATCATTCAATCGGTAGTAGCGACGGGCGGTGTGTACAAAGGGCAGGGACGTAATCAACGCGAGCTTATGACTCGCGCTTACTGGGAATTCCTCGTTCATGGGGAACAATTGCAAGCCCCAATCCCTAGCACGAAGGAGGTTCAGCGGGTTACCCGGACCTTTCGGCCAGGGAGGACACGCTGTCTCCTTCAGTGTAGCGCGCGTGCGGCCCAGAACATCTAAGGGCATCACAGACCTGTTATTGCTCATTCTCGTGCGGCTAAAAGCCACTTGTCCCTCTAAGAAGAATTGATTGTACGCCGACAGTAAAAATCAAACGAGCGGCACGCACGACCGTTTGCACGACCGTGACGATACCGACGCCGACCTTTGAGATGTCGAAAGTACGCCTAGTTAGCAGGCTAGAGTCTCGTTCGTTATCGGAATTAACCTGACAGATCACTCCACCAACTAAGAACGGCCATGCACCACCACCCACCGAATCAAGAAAGAGCTCTCAATCTGTCAATCCTTCCGGTGTCTGGGCCTGGTGAGGTTTCCCGTGTTGAGTCAAATTAAGCCGCAGGCTCCACTCCTGGTGGTGCCCTTCCGTCAATTCCTTTAAGTTTCAGCTTTGCAACCATACTTCCCCCGGAACCCAAAAGCTTTGGTTTCCCGGAAGCTGCCCGCCGAGTCATCGGAGGAACGTCGGCGGATCGCTGGCTGGCATCGTTTATGGTTAGAACTAGGGCGGTATCTGATCGCCTTCGAACCTCTAACTTTCGTTCTTGATCAATGAAAACGTTTTTGGCAAATGCTTTCGCTTTAGTCCGTCTTGCGACGATCCAAGAATTTCACCTCTAACGTCGCAATACGAATGCCCCCATCCGTTCCTATTAATCATTACCTCGGGGTTCCGAAAACCAACAAAATAGAACCGAGGTCCTATTCTATTATTCCATGCACTAAGTATTCAGGCGAAGTTTTAGCCTGCTTTAAGCACTCTAATTTGTTCAAAGTAAACGTGCCGGCCCACCTCGACACTCAGTGAAGAGCACCGCGATGGGATTTCAAGTTGAGCCGCCCTCGCGGGCTAAGCTCACCGGCAGGACGTCCCGCGGGCACGCCAGTTGGACACCGCGAGCGATGAACCGGCGGCGCGGGACACAGATTCGACTACGAGCTTTTTAACCGCAACAACTTTAATATACGCTATTGGAGCTGGAATTACCGCGGCTGCTGGCACCAGACTGGCCCTCCAATTGATCCTCGTTAAAAGGTTTAGAGTGTTCTCATTCCGATTACGGGGCCTCGGATGAGTCCCGTATCGTTATTTTTCGTCACTACCTCCCCGTGCCGGGAGTGGGTAATTTGCGCGCCTGCTGCCTTCCTTGGATGTGGTAGCCGTTTCTCAGGCTCCCTCTCCGGAATCGAACCCTGATTCCCCGTTACCCGTTACAACCATGGTAGGCGCAGAACCTACCATCGACAGTTGATAAGGCAGACATTTGAAAGATGCGTCGCCGGTGCGAGACCGTGCGATCAGCAATAAGTTATTCAGATTCACCAAGTTGTACGATGAACGGACTCGCGTCCGACACCGATTGGTTTTGATCTAATAAAAGCGCTCCTTCCGTCTCCGGTCGGAACTCTGTTTGCATGTATTAGCTCTAGAATTACCACAGTTATCCAAGGATAAGTGGTACGATCTAAGGAACCATAACTGATTTAATGAGCCTTTCGCGGTTTCACCTTAATTTGGCTTGTACTGAGACATGCATGGCTTAATCTTTGAGACAAGCATATGACTACTGGCAGGATCAACCAGGGAGCTGTGTTTAGTCGCGCACACTCGAGCGGCGGCGCTTACGCGCGCGCGCGCCCGGTGTAACGACGAGCTCATTTATTTATAATAAAGAGGTGGTTCGAAATTCTGCTCTGCTGAACGGAACATCGCACATATCCCGGTTTACGCGTGCACGGACCCCCGACGTTAACGTGTCACTCCATTGGTATACAGAGCACGCCAGTAAAACACCTATCCCGCCCCTGTGGCGGGGTCAAGACGGTGGACGTGATGCAACTTGTGTAAAAGACACGAAACGCGGGGCGGCGGTTGTGCTACGGCGATATTACGACTAGACGTTCACACATTTATGCAGACCCACGACTTTTTTTGTTTGATAATGCGCCCGGAGACACACACGTGAGCACACGACGGCACATGTACACGAGCACACGGCGGCCGGCCGGCGGTGTGAACACCAAGAATTCGTAATTCTGCTCTCTGCTGAACGGAACATCGCACATATCCCGGTTTACGCGTGCACGGACCCCCGACGTTAACGTGTCACTCCATTGGTATACAGAGCACGCCAGTAAAACACCTATCCCGCCCCTGTGGCGGGGTCAAGACGGTGGACGTGATGCAACTTGTGTAAAAGACACGAAACGCGGGGCGGCGGTTGTGCTACGGCGATATTGCGACTAGACGTTCACACATTTATGCAGACCCACGAATTTTTTTGTTTGATAATGCGCCCGGAGACACACACGTCAGCACACGACGGCACATGTACACGAGCACACGGCGGCCGGCCGGCGGTGTGAACACCAAGAATAGGAGTGGAGAGACTCTCGGTCCACACAACTCCGAAATGCATCAATATATCATATATATGGCATGAGAGAGAAGAGAAATTTTATAAATTTCACATCTCGCCAAGGCTTACACACACTACAAAAAACATCATTGTTCGTTAGATTGAAAATCATCGTCTCGGCCAAGGGGACCACGCGCTCGGGTCCCCCGAACGTCTGACTTTATGATGATATATATATTTCAATCAACATAAGTTTTCATTCTCGCTCGGAATTCGGTGAGTTATTGCATTTGAATTTTCACGGAGTTTTTACGCACCGCTACTTTAAAAATATTACATGTTCAGTCTACATGTTGCTCGCATAAGGGCCATACGCATAAACGAATATACGAAATGGGTCCCGCGAACGTGCTATTCGGACAGGTTCAAACTACCTGTTAGAGTTTTCAACACCGAACTGTCCGGACACGGCGAGGCCGTGATTTTATATTCAACAGACGG
>CAXAKX010000550.1:0-41782 GCA_963969525.1 Ontholestes murinus | reverse complement strand
GATCTAAAAAAATTAATGGTGTTGTTAGTTTCTGTTTCTACAGTAAAGTTAATTGATGGGATGCAGAGAGTTGAGAAAATTAAGGAAATTGGAAATTTGTCTATCAGTACCTACGAAGCATGCTAATATATCATCTACATATTAAGATCCATAAAGAAAACCAACCAATTCGCCCTGTTGTTTCCTATTCCAACACACCTGCCAAAACTCTATCTTTTGAATTAGCTTCCATCTTTAAATCTCTCACCAATTTTTCAGACCCCCATTCTATTAAAAACACATCTGAACTAATTACTAACCTCAATAATAACACACTTGACCCTAATTCTAAACTAGTATCCTTCGACGTAGCTAATATGTTGCTAACATTCCCCCTAAAGATTGTATAGAATTAATTATTCAACACCTTGATAAAAATAACGTTAATCCCACAGTCAAAATAGAATTTTTAAATATTTTAGAAACCATACTAACACACAATTACTTTTCCTTTAACAATAAATTTTACTTACAAAAAGAAGGCCTAGCAATGGGCTCACCCCTTAGTCCCCTATTAGCAGAAATCTTTATGGAACACTTAACTAATATTATCCTCAATTCCCCGTTAGGTAAAAAACACATAAGGTGGTGGTATAGATATGTAGATGATATATTAGCATGCTTCGTAGGTACTGATAGACAAATTTCCAATTTCCTTAATTTTCTCAACTCTCTGCATCCATCAATTAACTTTACTGTAGAAACAGAAACTAACAACACCATTAATTTTTTAGATCTATCCATCTCTAAACTTAATAATACTCTTAAATTCGACATCTTTAGAAAACCTACCTTTACTGACACTATAATTCCTAATAATTCCCGACATCCCTTTAAACATAAAATAGCATCATTTAATTTCTTAATTAATAGAGCTCTCAAGTTACCTTTAAGCCCCGAATCATTTCTCAAAGAAATGAGAATTATAAAACAAATGGCCGAAAACAATGGTTACTCGCCTATTTTAATTGATCAATTATTAAAAAAACACAAATTGAAACAAGTTCAAAAATATATATATACACCACAAAATTCAGAAGACAATAAGCGGTTTCAATGTTTAACGTATTTTGGAATGATTAGCCTCAAGATCAAAAATATATTGGAAAAATGTAACGTAAAAGTAGCATTTAAATGTAATAATAAAATTTCAAACATAATTTTTAACCCTAAAACTAAAATAGACATTATGAAAAAATCCGGCATTTATAGATTAACTTGCGAATCATGTAAAGGAATTTACATCGGTCAGTCTGGTCGTAATTTTGAAACAAGACTAAAAGAACACGAACGAGCATTTCGATTAAAACATAACAACTCAACTTTTGCTAATCATTTAATAGAAAATAATCACACTTTCGGCAAGGATGTACTTTCAGTAATCCACTTTACGGATAAAGGCCGTAAAATGGATTTACTGGAAGCGCTAGAAATTCATAAAGCCAAAATTAATCCCGGTTTTTCCCTTCTTAATGACCAGACTGACCTGATGTACTCTCCTCTTTTCGAAGGCATATAAATAACACCTGTTAATTTATTTTTAAGTACTTTATGTTTGATAATGAACAGTGAATGTTCGAAACTATAGTCACAGCAATAAATATTTTTGTGGTAAAACAAAGTTAAAGTGTTTTAATTAAATCTTGTTTAGTTTACATGGACGATATTATTATTTTTTCAACCAGTTTACAAGAACATATTGAAAGACTGACAGAAGTATTTGAAAGACTAAAAGAATCAAATTTTAAAATTCAGCTTGACAAATCAGAATTTTTACGTAAAGAAGTTTCATACTTAGGACATATAGTTACGCCCGAAGGAGTTAAACCTAATCCTGACAAAGTATTAGCTATCCAAAATTACCCAATCCCAAAAACAACAAAACAGATAAAAGGATTTTTAGGACTGTCATGTTATTATCGTAAATTCATTAAAAATTTTGCCGACCTGACGAAACCCATGACGAAATGTTTAAAGAAAAATGCTGTTATCGACATTGAAAATTCTGAATACATAAATTGTTTTAATCTGTGCAAAAATGTTCTAACGAATCAACCTTTATTACAATATCCGGACTTTACAAAACCATTTATACTTACTACAGACGCCAGTAATCAAGCTCTGGGCGCTGTTTTGTCACAGGGTAAAATCGGTTCAGATTTACCCATTGCATATGCCAGAGGAACTTTAAATGATTCCGAAACTCGATATTCCACTATAGAAAAAGAGCTTCTTGCCATAGTTTGGGCTGTCAAATACTTTCGCCCTTATTTATTCGGACGCACCTTCCAAATAGTCACTGACCACAGGCCTCTCCAATGGTTGATGTCCATAAAAGAACCAAATTCTAAATTAGTAAGATGGCGATTAAAACTTTCGGAGTACGATTATACAATTGTTTATAAAAAGGGTACTTTAAACAAAAATGCTGACGCACTATCTAGGATCGAACTAAATGTTAACGAAGAATATGCCCAAAATTTAGAAGACTATTTGAAAAATTTTGAAAGCACCGATGATAACCCCTCTTCCATAATCGTAGAACCCGCGGAAACAATTCATGTAAACCAAGAAGCGAATGATGGAGCAACCATTCATTCTAACCTAGAGCACCCTATAGTAGGAATTCCCATTGCAGACAAACCAGTAAATCTTGGCGATAACCAATTAATAATTTCGAAGGTCAAACACTCCCCTTCCAAACCAAAAATTAGTTACTTATTCAAACAAAGGAAAATGCGTATTTACATTCAATTCTCTAAATCTAATTTTAATCAAGAAGTAGTCGACTTCATCAAAGAATACATCGTCCCTAATACGAATTATTATCTTTATTTCGAAAGCCCAGTATATGAAAAATTTAGCAACGTCCTTCAAAAATACTTTAAAAATTCAAACATTAAAATGACTAAATGTTCAAGTCTCTTGTCGGACGTCGAAGACGATAATGATATTCTAGAAACCATACAAAATTATCACGAGGGAAAAACTAATCATCGCGGCATAGACGAAACAGAAGCAAAAATAAAAAAGGTATATTATTGGCCAAACATGAGGAGAACTATACAGGATTACATTAACGAATGTGAAATTTGTCTCGTTTCTAAATACGATCGAAAACCCCTTAAACTAAAATTTAATGAGACACCAACAGCAATAAAACCCTTCGAGATCATTTACGTAGACTGTATAGCTTTAGAAAACACAAAATTCCTCACCATAATAGACTCATTTTCCAAATACGCGCAAATGTACAAATTAAATTCTTATCAAGCTATAGAGGTAGCAACTAACCTTATTAAATTCTTTTGCCATCACGGAACCCCAAATTTAATAATTTTGGACAACCACCTCGAATTTAAAAATACTGTAATCAGAGAACTTCTAGAGTTACATAAAATCCAAATTCATTTCATAAGTTCACAACACCCTGAGTCAAATGGTATAATCGAACGCGTGCATTCGACGATAGTCGAACATAAAAGGTTATTGAACAATCAAGACATGTACAAAAATGAACCAGTCGAAATTAAAGCCCTTTACGCTATTTTAGCATATAATAATACTCTACATTCTACAACCAAATTAAAACCTTTCGAAATCACTTTCGGTCTCATTGATAATAACTCACTTTTGGATATTGATTTAGAAACCATTTTAACTAATAATTACGTTCAGACGCATAAAGAAAAGGTAAAATTGTTGTACAGGAAAATTAATGAAACTATAAACGAAAATAAGGCCCAAGCTATTGCAAAAAGAAATATAACTCGAGAAAACATTCCGCAAATTCCAGATAACGTATATGTTAAAAATAAACAAAAGCAGTCAAAAACTAAAAATAAATATCAAAAAGAAAACATTCAAACTCTTGATCCTAATCGTAAAACATCAGAAATAGAAACCAGACATCATAATCAATCTAGTAAAATTCATTTGTCAAATATTAAACGTCCCAGAGTCAAAAGATCTAATTTAAAACAAACCCCAAATTTTGAAACATTTATTGAGATCTTAAATAATAATGAAGAAATAAACAATGAAAATGTAAGAGAAATTTCAGATGACTTATTCAATGCCCCTCTAGAATACTCACTCGCTCACTGTGTGAGTAGAGATTTAAAAATGAGTGCAGGAATAGCACGTGAATTTAAATTAAGATTTGGTAAAATTAGAGATTTATCAAAACAAAACGCAAAATTATATTCTCTCTGTCATATTAAAGAAGAAGGTAGATATATTATTTATTTGATCACTAAAGAAAATTATTTCGACAAACCCACTTTAAAATGTTTGTTTAATACATTGATAAATTTAAAACAATTCTGTTTAGACAAAACTATAACTAAATTAGTAATTCCCAAATTAGGTTGTGGCCTAGATCAATTAGACTATAATTTAGTTAAAGCTATGATAAATTATATCTTCCAAAATTCTAAATTACGAATAAACATCTATTTGGGTATACCAAAAATTGATGATGAAGTACCAGGGCCATCATCTTCGATAATTCCAAATCCTAGTTTAGTCCAGCAAAGAAAGTCATTTTTTGAGAACTATACTAAATCTGAACATTCCAAAAATTAGTAAACAAAAATAATTCATTTCAGATTGATCTTCCTTCCGCATGTAATGTGTTTTGAAGTTAAAAATATCACCGAAAATATCGGATTAATTCCTGTGAAATTAGGCACAGCATAGCCTGAAAAAACCAAACATACGATAGTATATCATTATGATATTAAACCCATATATAATGAATTTGAAAATCTAAATTATCAATATGAATTCTTGATAAGCACCATGAGCAATATTTCCAAATTTAAACTAGAATTTCAGAACTATAATAAATTGGTAAATTATACCAGAAATGATATTATTGATCAAATTAATACTATTTAATTAAATGTTTCACCCAAAAGAACTAAAAGAGGCTTGATAGATGGATTAGGCAGTATCATTAAATCGATAAGCGGTAATATGGACGCCCGTGACGAGAAAAGAATAAACAAAATTTTAGAACATTTGGCAAGTAACCAAAATAATTTACAAAATCAGATAAAATTTGGATATAGTGTAAACTCAAAAATAATAAAGAATTTTAATAATACTCTTCAGGACATTGCACATAATCAAAATACTCTACAATCTAGAATAATGCAACTACATGCAATTTTTAAAGAAAAGATTGACCACCAACATATTCTGTATGCGAAAGACCTATATAATCAGATGCTTTTACTTTTCGGTACAATTAGAAACATACTACACAAAATTATTAACTCAATAACGTTCTGCAAATTAAGAGTCTTAAACCCAGATATAATAAGACCTCAGGATTTATTTGACAAATTAGAAAAAATCTCTATCCATTACCAAGAGGAACTACCTTTCGAAATGAAATTAGAAAATATGTTTGACTTTGAATCTATAATGACAGTTAATTGCAAAATTGACAAAACAAAAATTCATTATTTTCTTCATCTTCCAATAAATTACGAATATTCATTTGACCTTTACGCTTTACATCCAATACCTGCAAAGTACAAATCAGAATATGTAACAATAATACCGAATATTAAATACTTATTAAAATCAAAATTTAATTCTAAAATTTGTCCTCTAAATGATGTATTTCCTAAGAAAGAAACCCTTAAAATCACATGTCCCAAACACGAGGAAACAACAGAACTTCAAGGTGTCTTCTTGATTGAGCCAGATGAGTGCCAGATATTCTACAAGGACATTAAAATTCCCAAAATTGAAGCAATATCTGGAAGCCCCGTGTTTATTAGTGCATCGAAACAAAAACTGGAAAACTACAACATAAACAATTTTACCATTCATCTTAAAAGACTGAAATTAGAAGACATGCCCGTGTTATCCCCAATGCCCCAAATTACAGAAACAGTTATACCCTTAAGCCCCAGTGCGTGGATACTCTCGTTATATGTGTTAGTGTTAATTTGTGCCCTAATTTTAGGAATCAAATTTTTAAAGAAGAAACTTCGGCACGTTGCCCCCATGGACAATTCCCCAAATTCTCCACCCGGAGTGTGTCGAATCTAAGGGGGTAGGAGTAACCTGGCGGCTACAATAAGACAATCTTTTGTTATTTATTAATCGTTTTAATTGTTAAGAAATATATTTAATTATTATTGCATCATTTCCTAGGTATTTGCTAACATTCCATTTTCATCCGCAATAACACCAGATGTCATTTTGCTTAGTTATCATTCCATATTATTATAAATAGGACCGCAAGCCACGAGCGCACAGCATTATTATTATTATATTATCCGTTAAATCATTATCATTATTATTATATTTATATTGTTCGTCGTTATAAGTTATGTAATATTCAAATAAATCAAAATTATTCGTGTCAAGAAAAAGTAAAAGTTTTTAAAAACACCAAAACCAACCCGAAAAATATAATTTATATATATATATATATATATATATATATATATATATATATATATATATATATATATATATATATTTATATATATATACATATTATATTATCTTGGGAAATAATAACTAAGTTAATGATGGCAATATATACATTTTATTTTTCTACATTATATTATATTGTACTTATATTTTCAAAATTTTCTGTGATTTCCTAAACAAAGAAATAATGTTATAACTTGCTAACGGGGACCGGTATAAATATTATTCTTGCACACCGTTATAGCAGATAAAACAGGAAACTAATAAACGAATGTTGAATTAGGGACAGCAGAGCGTGCGCCGATTTCTAAGCGGCAACATCATAATGCGCGCCTGCCCTCGCTTTTTGGACATGTCTTACTGAAGAAAAAAAATCAACTATTGAATGGGGATCGATATAAAAATATTTGTCACATGTACATGAAGTTAACGCTATACCTCTAATTTTTGTTAAAATTGATTTCGGCCTATGTAAAAATAAAAATTGCTTATTTTTAATTTATTATAACTACCATTCCAGTTTAGATAGTGAAATGTAAAAAATGCCATTGGTTAGGATACACTATATTTATTATTGTGTTATAAAATAGTTATGATAGATTAAGTGGGGGCAGACTGAGAAATAATTAACAAAGGTCTATATTATAGAGCGCTGAACAACTCTCGAAAATGTTTGACTTTGAGGGTTCATTGTACTAACACCTAAAAATCTGTAACTTCAGTTTTATAAGCTTTGAAGTATACTTAATAATATGCCGTACTTAGTTTTCTTTTAGTGTTTGATTTTTGCCTTCCCTTGCTATCTCTGGACCCTAACGGTGCGAATAACACACTGTGCGTCGTTGGTTTTAATTAACATCAGCGCTTGGTTGATAACTTTAACACAATCGTCACTAATTTAGGATACACTATATTTATTATTGTGTTATAAAATAGTTATGATAGATTAAGTGGGGGCAGACTGAGAAATAATTAACAAAGGTCTATATTATAGAGCGCTGAACAACTCTCGAAAATGTTTGACTTTGAGGGTTCATTGTACTAACACCTAAAAATCTGTAACTTCAGTTTTATAAGCTTTGAAGTATACTTAATAATATGCCGTACTTAGTTTTCTTTTAGTGTTTAATTTTTGCCTTCCCTTGCTATCTCTGGACCCTAACGGTGCGAATAACACACTGTGCGTCGTTGGTTTTAATTAACATCAGCGCTTGGTTGATAACTTTAACACAATCGTCACTAATTTCACACTCCTTTTACTAGAAACAGTATCATGACTGCGAGTAGAACTCATTATATATAAAAATATTCTCTCTTCGATACAAACTAACGCCTGGATATGTCCGGCAAATGCAAATCATTATTTTAATTAGACATGTTTGTACGGATAAATTAAGTAATGAATCATGTCATATTTTAATTAGACGTGGGAAATCGTTTATATTTCACTAGACTGGCGCCTTTGGTACAAGTTAATTAAATTGCGCATGTAATTTATATTTGTTTCGACTAAACAAACTGACACATCGATGTAATTGTAACGGCAAACAGACCAGAAAAGCTGGAGCAAGGATAATCCGAATATTTTTTTAATTGGATATCCTTAACTGCTTGTATTATTACATTCGTCGTAAATTAAGTAATGAAGCATGTAATATTTTTATTAGCCGTGGAAAATATTCTTTCTAAATAAAACTAACGCCTTTAGTGTAGGTAACCTGCGCATTTTTACTAGACAAACTGACACCTCGCAGATATTTTGAATGTTAATTAGATAATAAATATCAATGACCTTCATATTTCCGAGTGAAATTATTTGACCTACATTCAAGAAGTAGTACTGTAAACGGAGTTGAACTCCCTGGGTTCAGCTATTAACAAGCGATCCCTTGGCTGGTAACTCCAGATCCTGTCCTGCTATTAACAAGCGTCCACCTGCCGCAGAAGCCGTACCGAAAATGAAAAGTTGAGGTCCCTCCTATTGACAACTAAATCTACCGTGCCGGAACTTGAACCGCATTTGTAAATATTTTCGTACCAGAGGCGACCAAAAGCTTAAGATTTTTATCACGTAATTTAACATACTAATCCCTGTCTCTCTTATAAGCAATTTACAGAAAGTATCCTAACCAGGATGGTTCAAAGAATTATTAGAAATTATCAAACACATGTTTAGCACACCCCTCCTTGCCAATTTATTCATGGCATATATCGAAGACCAAATATTCATTTCAGATCTTGCAAAAAAGCATATATCCTTTTGGTATCGATATGTGGATGACATAATCGCATGCTACAATGACACCTCCCGCCAATTAACCCAATTTTTAAATGTTATAAATTGTCGCGCCCGCGGAGTGATACCTTGTGGAGTGATGGAGGGGGCCGCGGTGATAATACGAAGACGCTGCGAAAAATCGCTCTCTTCTCCAACAATCTTCTTCTTCGGCGGTCGCCGACGAAATTTTAATGTGTGGGTTTGTCATGTCACGGTGATGTCTGGTCGTCCGATAGAGTATAATTGTCTGGTTTGTATAGTATAGTTGTAGTTGTATTCGCATAGTAGATTATTTGTTACGTTTTTCGGAAATTTAAATTCGGCGTGGTGTCCGTAGTTTTAGCGTCGCGCATTTTGTAGATTTTTGAACGCACGGGCGTTTTTGGCTGCGTCAGGCAGCGAGTGTTATATTTTGCAGATTTGATTGTTATATTTTGCAGATTTGATATTTTCCGTAAAATTTGTTGTAACCGAGAGCGCTTCGTCTGAATTGCACATGGACGTTTTTTTATATAATTTCATAGCTAGGCGAATACAATTACAGGGTGTTTTTGGTTTTGTTTAATGTAATTAACAGGTAGCTTCCATTTCCTGCTGCGTAGTAGTTTCCTTCTGAACACGCGGTTTAATTCTTTCGGTGTCCGAATCTGCAATTATTAAATAGTATTCATTCAATTCTTTGTTATTATATCATTTATCCAGGCTTGTGCCTTTTCATTTGTTAATTTAATATTTAATAGTTGCTCATTCGGTTAGTTATTATTTACTTTACAATAAATAATTGTAAATTTATCATTCAATCATTGTTATTATATTAACTGAATTTACCCAGGCGTGTGCCTGTTTGTTGTTAATTTATAATTTGGCAATCGCTACTTCTGAGTAGTTAATATTCATACCATTATTTCGCTTTTAACGGTTGTAATTTTTCATGTTAATCCTTGACCTCCGGCGGCACTAGTGGCACAGGAATCACAGGACCACAGGGGACGTGGCAAGAGGAGTGAACGGACGCAGAAAAGGAGGCGAAGGTTCCATCGTGCTCTTCACAATCAAGCAGGCAATCATATACCAGTTAGCCGAACAGCCAGTGGTGCCGTAAGCAGGCGTGCCAAGCTGCCTCTTCCCGTTGGAGCCAGGAATTCCTTGCCCGGAATCAAGATCCCCGTCTCGAAGAGAACCTTCCGTCCCCGAGAAGACTAGCCACCACCATATAATTTGCCATATAATCTTTCTAACAATTGCCATTAAATTTGTCATATAACTGTCCTATAATTTTTATATAATTTGCCATATAATCTTTCTAATACTTGTTATATAATTGTCATATAATTTGTCTTATAATTTTTCGTATTGTTTGTAATTAATTAAATTGTGATGTAGTAAATAGAATAGTTGAGATTTATCATGACATTTAATTATTCTCCTTATACGCACAGTTCATTACGTTCACTCTCTCTACTGATCGTTTCTTTGTTTTGTCTTTTCTGTAATTCCCTTATTCCTGGCGCCCATCATTCATTAACATCTATGAACCATGACCCGCCGTATCAAACTGAGCAGTTGATCCCAACAAATGCAATAAAGTGTTACACAAAAGTGGCGTCCCAACGTGAGGGGCCCAATTTTTCATTTAATAAATCAGCTGGTCAGTGAGTACTGGGTACGTTTTTTTGAACTGTGGGTTGAAATTGGAGTTTTTTTGATCTAGTAATTTGCCACTAATAACTCTAAATAGTTAATTAACCATTTTTATGTTCTATCAGCCACAGGGTTGTTTTTGTTTTAGCAGTGAGTCGGTTAGTAATTCTTATTTGTGTATACTTTCTTACGAGTTGGCATTGCGTGGCATTCATTTTTCAAGGGCCTCGGCTGATGAAAAACGCAAATGGTTGCGTGGTTCATTGGCTCGAGAGACCAAAGATCGTAGTTTTATAACCTTCACGAATAACTACGCATTTAAGACCGACTGTGAGGAGGTTCAAGTAACGCTTAATGATTTGAAACAGGTTGTTTCCTCATTTACTAATGTAGTGGGTTCAATTGAGCATAAACGAATTGAAACAAGGTTGCAGCACTTGGCGAACCGGTTAAATTATATGTCACCAGTAGGAATAGATGACACAAAACTATTCGAACAGCTCTCATCTGAGGCTCTCCTTCTTGAGAGTGAATTTGTTAGTAAAACGGAGCCGATCGATGCGTTCAGTCCACAAACCTCCTCCACTCCCACACGTGATACTCATCCACCTTGTTTGTCCGGGTCTTATCAACCTGTTTATAAATGGAACATCACGTTTCCTGATAAAGATAACAAAAGTAACTTATTTCAATTTCAAGAGCGTGTTGAACGGCTGAGAGTTTCTAGACGGGTGACAAAGGAACAGCTATTTCAATCTGCAGGAAATTTATTTGTGGGAGAAGTTCAAACCTGGTTCTATAGAAATTTGTCACGGGTGCACAGTTGGAATGAGTTGGTAAAACTTTTAAAAGAACGTTTCCTACATAGGGATAATGATGCTGAGGTTTGGACTAAGATTAACTCTAGAACTCAATGTTCGTCGGAGAACGTAAGTGTTTTTATTGCTTGTTTAGAGAATTTGTTCTCAACATAGTGAGAAGGTTATTGTGAGTCTCATACGTAAGCGGTTATTGCCATTTTTTGTAACTCAGACCGCTCAAGCTACTTTTGATACTGTTAGTGAGTTGGAAGATTTATGTTGTCGATTAGAGGAATCTAGATTAATTGCGGAGAGTTATATTTCCCCGTGTCGTAAGAAAAATGTTTCTTGTGTGTCTTGTCAAACTGTGCCATCAGTTACATGTAACCACAGCCGATGGTTCGGTGCAAAATGTTCTCGGTTCAGTTGATATTCCTGTTTGTTTGAACAAGACGTGTATGTTTGCAAATTTTCTTGTAATCCCTTCTGTTAAACATCCTTTTATTTTAGGCACCGATTTTTGTCGACAGTTTAAGTTATCATTAAATTTTAATAATTTTTCTTGGGATTGTGCAGTAAATGTAGTTAATGTTATTCACAATAAATCAGAGTTAAATTATATGCAGCAAGATAGTCTTGAGGTAGTAGTAAATCATTTTAAATCATTGTCATCAGATAAATTGGGTAGGACAAATTTAGTGTCGCATTATATTGATACTGGCGATGCCAGGCCTGTCAAGCAACGACAATACCAGCTGTCGCCTGCAATGCAGAAACACCTACATCAAGAAGTTGACAAAATGTTAGATTTGGGTGTAATTCAGCCATCTAATTCCCCCTGGTGCAGCCCCATGCTACTCGTAAAAAAAATCTTCGGGCGAACTAAGAGTCTGCTTCGATGGGCGTAAACTAAATGCCCTTACTGTTAAATATTCTTACCTCCTGCCTTATATTGACTCTATATTAAATAAATTACGTGACGCAAGATATCTATCATCCATCGACTTACGTCATGCTTTTTGGCAAATTCCTTTGGAATCGTCGTCCCGTCCGAAAACTGTATTTTGTATTCCAGGGCGAGGGTTGTTTGAATTTACGGTGATGTCCTTTGGGTTGTCTAACTCTCCGCAGACCATGCAGCGATTTATGGATAATATTTTAGGTCCTACATTGGAACCCTATGTGTTCGTGTACCTTGATGATATTGTTGTTGCAACCCCCACCTTTGAATTGCACGCGCCAATTCTTTATGATGTATATACTCATCTCCGTAATGTCAATCTGACAGTGAATTTTGAGAAATGTGAGTTTTGTCGGTCTTCGTTATCATATTTAGGGTTTATTGTTGATAAACGTGGGCTACGAAACAACCCTGACAAGGTAGCTGCCATAATCAATTTTCCTGTTCCTCAAACTGCCACTCAAATCAAACGATTGATAAGCGTAATATCTTGGTACCGTCGATTTATTAAAGATTTCGCTTCAATTTCCACTCCCATCTTGGACTTGCTTAAGGGCAAACGTAAATCTCAGCCTATCGTATGGACCGAACAAGCTAATCAAGCCTTCACCGAAATCAAACGCCGTCTCACCTCCGCACCCATTCTTGCCAGTCCGGATTTTAAACGGCCATTCATCATCCAAACTGACGCTTCTTACACGGGTTTAGGAGCGGTACTGTATCAAGAAATGGATGGGATTGAACATCCAATAGCCTATGCAAGTAAAACATTAAATAAAACCCAACGAAATTACTCTGTAACTGAAAAAGAGGGTTTAGGTGTTATTTTTGGTGTTGAGAAGTTCCGACCTTATGTCGATGGTACAAAATTTAAAGTAATAACGGATCATTATTCTGTGTTGTGGCTAAGCAATTTAAAGGACCCAGCGGGTAAATTGGCTAGGTGGGTAGTGAGGTTGAGTCAGTTTGATTTTGAGCTAGAACACCGAAAAGGTGCCATTAATGTCGTGGCGGATGCTTTGTCAAGGGATATTGCGTTTATAAAATGTAATGAATTAATATTTGATACTTGGTACCTAAAAATGATAAAGTTGGTAACTGCTACCCCTTATTTCGTGTCGACAATAATGGTTTGTATGAGCTTGTTCCCGTTAAACATGATGTGTCTACTAATCTTAATAATTGGAAGTTTATTATTGGGGTTATGGTGTTCAGAAAATCTGGTTTAATGCCAAATATCATGCCCAGGTTAATCCTTCAGAGAGGGTAAATCGTGTCCTCTTGGCCGCTATGAGCTCGTATATCCACGATAATCATCGTACGTGGGATGAGAACATTTTTAAAATTGCTCAAGCACTTCGCTGCACTAAGCACGATGCCACTGAATTATCCCCTGCCTTTTTGAATTTTGGTCGTAACATTTCCATCTCTGGGGGTTATTACGGTACAGTCGCGAATAATCAGAATAATGTTCCTCTCGTTTCCGACATACATCACTATATTAAACATTTAAACAATTTACCCGATTTATATGCAGTTGTTCGCAAACGACTCCTCCACGCTTACAATCGTAATGCTCAGCAGTACAATTTGAGAAAGCGAGAGCTTAAATTTTCAGTGGGAGACAAAGTGTGGAAACGAAATTATGTGCTATCGAATGCAGCATCTCATTTTTCTGCTAAGTTGGCACCCAAATATATTCCATGTACTGTGACTAAAGTCCTTTTCCCTCTTGTGTGTATGAGTTGCGAAACGCTGAAGGGAATAATATAGGGCGATGGCATATTAAGGACCTGAAAGCAGACCTCTCTTCCTTTGATGACGAGATTACCTCGACGGAGGATGTTTAATATCAGTTCATTGTTAGTATGGAAAGGGTATTTTATATGTTACTTTTGTGGAGGCCCTTACACTTAATTGCGAACGGTGGGGCAGTTAAGTCTTAAGCAACTAGGGAAGGTTTATTACCTTCAGTTGCGATCGACGAGACAGCCGTCATCGGGAATGAACACCTGCTTTACCCACGACGCGCTTTGTTTTGGTTTTGTGGCATCGTCATCAGGAATCCTCTGTTCTCGAGAAGTACGTCTGTGAAATTCGGCCATATCTGTTCGATTGTATTTTTGGTTCACCATGGGGTGAAGGGTGTCAAGGGACACCGATGGTTACAAACGAACGCCTTGTCGCAATTCAAAGACATATTCCGATGATGCCACCAAGATGATTTTTGTTCTTGTCATTGGGGATGCTCTGTTCTCGTACTGACCGAGAAGGGTGTTTTGGAAATCAAGCCTTGAATGTGGTTCGTTATTATTGACTCTCAGGGTGACGAAATTCAAGACACGTACATTTCCATGGCATTTACTTACACCAGCTTCGACGATTATTTATTCTCGATTATGACTTTCTACCGATATTGACGTTTATTTATTTTCGATTGTGACTTTTAATCCCGCGTTGATAATACGAAGACGCTGCGAAAAATCGCTCTCTTCTCCGACAATCTTCTTCTTCGGCGGTCGCCGACGAAATTTTAATGTGTGGGTTTGTCATGTCACGGTGATGTCCGGTCGTCCGATAGAGTATAATTGTCTGGTTTGTATAGTATAGTTGTAGTTGTATTCGCATAGTAGATTATTGGTTACGTTTCTCGGAAATTTAAATTCGGCGCGGTGTCCGTAGTTTTAGCGTCGCGCATTTTGTAGATTTTTTATCGCACGGGCGATTTTGGCTGCGTCAGGCAGCGAGTGTTATATTTTGCAGATTTGATTGTTATATTTTGCAGATTTGATATTTTCCGTAAAATTTGTTGTAACCGAGAGCGCTTCGTCTGAATTGCACATGGACGTTTTTTTATATAATTTCGTAGCTAGGCGAATACAATTACAGGGTGTTTTTGGTGATAATATTGCTTGTTTTGTTTAATGTAATTAACGGGTAGCATCCATTTCCTGCTGCGATGCGTAATCGACGTCACGAACTAGCACATCTGCAATTTTTAAATAGTATTCATTCAATTCTTTGTTATTATATCATTTACCCAGGCTTGTGCCTTTTCATTTGTTAATTTAATATTTAATAATTGCTCATTCGGTTAGTTATTATTTACGTTACAATAAATAATTGTAAATTTATCATTCAATCATTGTTATTATATTAATTGAATTTACCCAGGCGTGTGCCTGTTGTTAATTTATAATTTGGCAATCGCTACTTCTGAGTAGTTAATATTCATACCATTACTTCGTTTTTAACGGTTGTAATTTTTCTTGTCAATCCTTGACCTCCGGCGGCACTAGTGGCACAGGAATCACAGGACCACAGGGGACGTGGCAAGAGGAGAGGACGGACGTAGAAAAGGAGGCAAAGGTTCCATCGTGCTCTTCACAATCAAGCAGGCAAGCATATACAAGTAAGCCGTACAGCCAGTGGTGCCGTAAGCAGGCGTGCCAAGCAATCGGTAGAAACGCAAAGCCCAACTAGGCAAGCCGGTCGTAAGCTGCCTCTTCCCGTTGGAGCCAGGAATTCCTTGCCCGGAATCAAGATCCCCGTCTCGAAGGGGACCTTCCGTCCCCGAGAAGACTAGCCACCACCCACGTGCTGGAGGCAAGGACGGTATACAGGTCACCTGTCATTTAATTGTTCATATAATTCTCTATATAATTTTTATATAATTTGCCATATAATCTTTCTAATAATTGTCATATAATTGTTCATATAATTTTCCATATAATTATTCATATAATTTGCCTTATATTCTTTCTAATACTTGTTATATAATTGTCATATAACTTGTCTTATCATTTTTCGTATTGTTTGTAATTAATTAAATTGTGATGTAGTAAATAGAATAGTTGAGATTTATCGTGACATTTAATTATTCTCCTTATACGCATAGTTCATTACGTTCGTCCTCTCTACTGATCGTTTCTTTGTGTTGTCGTTTCTGGAATTCCCTTATTCCTGGCGCCCTTCATTTATCAACATCTATGAACCACGACCCGCCGTATCAAACTGAGCAGCTGATCCCAACAAGTGCAAAAAAGTGTTACAATACATTAGGTAGGATATTACCAGAGGATGACTATTTCACCTTCGAAAAAATTAGAGACGGAAATAATATTTTTAATAACCGCGTTACTGAAATTCATGGTAATTTGTTCGACGCCGACGACGATTTCTCTTTGTGTCATTGTGTTAGCCAAGATTTATACTTAACGCTAGATTGAACAACCTTAGGGCACAAAATTCTCAGTTACATTCTTTTGCTTATTTAAAATTGAACCTTAGATATGTATTTTATTTAATAACTAAACAACGTTTCTATAATAAGCCCACTTATTATGATCTCTTCAGATCTTTGATAAATTTACAAGTATTTTGCTAGGACCATAAAATTTTTAAACTAGCCATGCCCAAACTGGGATGCGGTTTAGATCTTCTAGATTATAATAATAATAATAATAATAATAATATAATAATAATAATAATAAAAATCTTTATTTCCATTAGGCAAAAATACAGCATAGGAAGTGTCAAAAATTTCAATACAAATACAAATTAAAGGTAAAATATACTAGGTATATAAATCACGAATAACAATAAATACTAGTACACATAATTTAAAGGTCACGCGCAAAAAACTCAGTGATTGAATAAAATTAATGTTGTAACAATAGGGATTTCACTCTCTTATTAAACAATTTATAACTTGAAACTGATTTGATTGAGACAGGTAATTTATTATATATTTTAATTGCCATAATATTGGGGCTCTTTGCCGTCATAGATAAGGAACGAATAGGAACTGATAAATTAAAAGTTTGCCTAAAATTATAGTTACTTAATGTTCGACATTTATCAAATTTATCTGAGTTACGCCTGATATAACAAACACAATTAAAAATATACAGCGATTTAACAGTTAAAATATTTAATTTTTTAAAAAGTTCACGACAAGAGACTTTAGGATGTTGAAAAGTCATAGTCCTTATTATTTTCTTTTGTAAGATTAAGATATTATTAATGTGGGCAGAATTAACATAAGCAAAATAATACATTTTTATTTTTACAACATCAATTGTAATAAATTTTCGCATTTGCCAAATGACAAAACCATGTTTGGACATTTTCTTAGATAGTATATCTAAGAAAATGTCCAAATATGCATTTTCCATTTTAAATTCGAGTCTATTAAAAGACCCAAGAAATTGACGGAGTTACTTTGTTTTTTTAACAACTTGTTATTCCCACGCACCAATAGACTGTGGTCTAAATAAGATGGTGAAAACAAAAGCATATTAGTTTTTAATTCATTCAATGCTAATCCATTACGCTGACAGTAGCTTTGCATCTCTGATACAACCAACGTGGTTGATTGAACTAGTTCGAAGTTATTTTTTCCGATCACTGAAGCAGATGCATCATCGGCAAATAATGTAATAAAACTATTGGATATGAATTCGTTTATATCATTTAAAAATAAAATAAATAGCAGTGGACCTAGAGTACTTCCCTGAGGAACACCTGTAGGGACCATATTTGCCTCAGATAATAGTGTATCACCATTTAAAGAAAATTTAACTTTTTGAGACCGGCCATCTAAATATGAGGTCAACCAGTTAAATGCTTGGCCTCTGATGACTTGATCAAATAATTTGTTTATGAGAAGCCGGTGATTAATTGTGTCAAATGCCCGTATTAGGTCGAAATAGACATATGCTGTTATATTTCTGGCCTCGATGTTTTTGACAATATAATTATATAAGGATAAAATAGCGTCAGATGTTGCAAGTCCTTTACGAAAACCGAATAGGTTATTTGATACAATATTTTCTTTATTAATAAAAGATATCAATCTGTTAAAGAATGCTTTTTCATAAATTTTTGAAAAAGATAATAGAGCCACTGCCCTATAATTAGTAATACTGCTTTTATCGTTTTTCTTATAAATTGGGACTATAATTGATATTTTTAGTTCCTCAGGAAAAGTACCATCTTGAAAAGAACGATTTATTAAATAGGTTAAGGTATATATGATACTATAAAACACATGCAATAAAATATTACATGGTATACCATCATGACCAGATAATCGCATAATACAAACTATCTTTATAATTATTGCGATTTCATCAACTGACATTGGGGAAAGGAATAAAGATTTTTGCACATAAGAGGAGCTTTTATGTTTGTCATATTATTAGTTAAAGAATGCACAGATTCAGTGAAGTAGTCATTAAAGACACGTGGAATATCATGCTGATGTTTTATTATATTACCCTGACTATCTGTAAACCTACTAGCTGAGCCATTCATGGAATTCTTATTTCTTTCCTCATCAATGATGGACCATGCTGCTTTTGACTTGTTACTTGAGTTGAGTAGTACATTATTATATTAACTTTTCTTTGCAGTGTCTATACTTTTTTTATGTACATTTCTCATTTGTTTATATCTGTCCAGTAATTTCTTGTCATTTGTTTGTTTGCAAAGTTGAAATGTATCACGCAACAGGATGCCTTGATTTTTAATTTCGTTGCTTATCCAGGGCTTACCTACTTTCTTGCGTTTTGAGTTCGGTTACTGAACCTTTAGCGGAAAAGAGGTATCAAAAATGTACACAAATCTATTATAAAAATTCCAATCTTCATTTTGAATTAAGAACTGAAATTGATTAATATTATGAGTAGTATTATAAGAGCGTTTGAAATATGATTTATTGTGCAAACCTTGACTTATTTCTTGTTGAAAGGTAATAGTTTCAGGAAACTATTACCTTTCAACAAGTTTCTGATAAAGAGATAACTTCAGGAAAATTTAGTGATTCTAGAAACTCAAGATCGTCTACTTTATTGCGAATACTTCTAATATTTAAGTGAAAAATAGTTACCCCACATTCACTTGTTACGTGCCTAGCTAACTTGAGGCCGTGTTGGTTAAATTTGGATCCTTTCGGAATCTGAATCTATTAACTGCTGCACCAGCAGGCCATATGTTTGACTCATAGACAGATTTGACGTGCTCGATGGGAAACGATAATTTAAAAGAGCACGCGTTTTCAGTTGCATTCAGGGGTTCACAATTAAATTTAATATTAGGAGCCGATTGCTGCAAGAAAGATTTTAAATCAGAGGCGGTTGTTTCATTATGTAATCTATATACATGTAGGTATCCTAATTTGGAGATGGTTTTTATATTAGTAATTGCGTTATTAGAACCAATGATTGGTTTTTTATCCTTATTTAAAGAGAACGTCTTATTTTTATTATTTACGTTTCTAATATCATTGTCTTTGTTTGGCGCAGTTTTTTTCAGTGCAGGTTGTTGATTGCGATTACTACGCTGGTTATCTTCAGATCCAATAGATGGTGTAGGAGAACTGTGTGGACCGTTACACTCTTTTAAATCCTCAACAGTAGATTTCAGTAGAGATGAAGTCATGTGAATTGCAGTCTTCTTCGCTTTTGAGTTATTTTTATCTCGGTCCTTTTCAAATAGAACTGGTTGTTTTGTGGCATCTGCTAGATCTTTTGCTTTCTTTGATTTATTGTTTTATCCCTTAGTTGACAAATAAGTTCTTCTTGTGTATCGATTCTACCCTCCAAATGGCGGATGAGTTGTTTCAACAGTAGCACTTCACTGCTTAAATGGTCAGCTTCGCATCTGGATTTAACACACACAGTGTTTGCACACTCCTGGATTTTGTCACGCATTTCGTTATTGTATTTAATCGTTATTGCACTGTTCAGGAAGCTTATGGTGAATAAATAAATCAATATATAAAGCGAATCACTTTCCTCCATTTTTAATATATTAAGGCGATATTAAAAAGAAAGTCCACTTCCGCGAGAATCGAACCGTGTTTTCTCCGTTAGAATGACTTCGCCTTAAGCAGTGCGCCAATTTGGTACTTAATTATTGTAGAGATGGATTAGATACTGCTTTCTTGTTCCTTCAAATAACAACAAAACCACACCTTCTTAATTTGAGGTTAGGAGTAGATTGTTTATAAAATTGTTTAATAAATTGATAAAATGGTGATGTGGCCATCATAGTACTTTCCCTATATTTTTCTCGAAAACTATGAGGTTTACGCAAAAATGTTATTCTTAATCATTTGTTCACTTTTAAATTCTCTACAATTATTTGTTAGATAAATTTCATGTAACTACAATAGTTTATTAGAAATTGGCAGAAAATGTCAAAATTTTGAATTTTTAATTTTTTTAGTTAAGAATTTTATGAGAAACATGTTTTATAACTAGGCACATTAAAAGAAAAACATTCGAGGCAATCTCCAGAAGTAATTAGATTGTTAATAACCTTAAAAGTAAAACATAGGTCATAAAATTGCCGCCGTTTTGCAAGACTAATTAAGTTGACCAAATCCCCTACATGATCTAAATTTAAAATTATACCTTGAGTATACAATTTATGTCTTAGATATTTAAAAAATTTAATTTGTACCATTTCCAGCCTGTCGACAAAACGTCTAAAATGTGGTGACCAAATAATACTGCAATATTCTAAAACTGAGCGCACTACTGTGACAAATAAAATAGTTAAGCTACGTACATTTGTAAAATCCTTTGTTATGCGTTTAAGAAAGCCAAGCATTTTATTGGCTTTAGTTATTACGGTTTCTATATGATAAGAGAAGGAAATCTTTTTATCCAAATATACGCCTCGATCTTTAATCGTGTCTATATGATCTAGGTTATTATTATCTAAATTGTAAATGACAGGGGAACTATTTACTTTCCGAGAGAACAACATTACGTGGCATTTGTCTATATTTAATGTCATATCATTAATGACACACCCAGTATTTATAGTATCCAAATCTTTTTGAAGTATTGCAGAGTCAATATTCGAGGAAATTTTCTTGAATATTTTAACGTCATCTGCAAATAGTAATAGAGTCGATCTTATTCCAACGGATATATCGTTTATAAAAATATTAAACAAAAGGGGACCTAAGTGAGACCCTTGAGGGACACCAGATGTTGCGTAAAATGGATCTGATAAAAAACCATTAATGCGAACTTGCTGAGTGCGATTCTTTAAATAGGATCCGAGCCATTTAAGAATGGAACCACAAATATATACTAAATGAACTTCAGCCCCCTCTTCAAAAGATTGCAATATAAAGTTAGTATATAAAAAAAGATTCGTATCAGCTGATCTACCACTCATAAATCCATGCTGTTGAGGGATAATGATGTTTTTAAAAGAATTAGATATGTATTTAACAATTATAGATTCAAAGACTGTTGGTATCACTGAAATAATGCAGACCGCCCTGTAATGTTTAATGTTGTTTTGTCTCCTGCTTTAAAAATAGGTTGAACAAATGAAGACTTCCATAGTGAAGGAAATACCCCTTGAGATAATGACATAGAAAATAAAATATACAATGGCATAAATAACGAGGAATTACACATATTAAGTAAAAGCGGAGGTATACCATCAGGCCCAGCACTACCCTTAATATCAACATTTTGCAACACCTCACAGTGTGGGATTTTACAAATCCAGCTGGAAAAAATTATAAATTATAATAAAACATCTTTTTGAATTATATTAGTTCATTTAGGACGTAAAATAAGTTTGTAAAATATAATCCCCGCATATTTCTACAGAAATGTTGTTACCGGCGCGAAGCACCGGCAACTTTCAGCAACTTGTGTTGCTTCTTTTTTCCCAAATAAGTAAAATTCGCGCCGTAATTTGTTAGATTTCCAGAGAACAGCGCCCCTGTATCATGATAGCTCAACTTCGTGTCGAAGAGCCCCTCTCAGCAACTGCAGGTAGAGACGAGTTCTGCCGCCAAGCCGTCCCGCCAACGGTGTCCAAAATTCCCGGAATCCTGTGTTCGCCACATCTGTGAAGGGTCGCAACTACCTGCGACCGAACGGACCGAGCGGGCGAAGCGCACGTGTGAAGAACAAAAGGACGGGAAGTGACGTCACGGCGAAAGTCACTTGCATCATCTTCACCGTTCGCGAATATTCGCGTATGTAGTCCACACACGCGAAATCCACATGGGACATCGGATGGCTGAGAGGAAGGCGATTCGAACGACACCAAACACGGAGAGGTTAACCCTACGTCGAAAGATGTTAACCACGAGCTGTCATGATATATAATTATTAATATTTAGTAATTGCAAATATGCAAATTGGTTTATTTAAGCCAAAACGGGCGCTGCATCTACCATATATTGCTGTAATTTAATTAGGCCTACCTTTTCGGTACATCGAAAAGGTAAACGTACCTGTAACTACCTGGAACTTACAGATAGCGCCATAATTCGGGGATGCCCAGGTGTGGTATCTTCGCGCGCACCTATATAATATTAGTAAGATCAAAATATTTCAAAAATAATAACTTAACAATTAATTTTGTGGATCGACGAGAGTTCGGTGGTCGCTAGAGGGGTGTCAAGGGAAAAGGGATGACCACCGACCGAATAAATACCGCCTGCTCCCTAGAGTAAGGCCTCTTTTAAAAACAGTATCTCTTTTTAAAACAATCTCTTTTTCGAAATCGTCGATCCACGAATTATTACGTAAGTTTTGAAATTTATTCTTTTTCGTCGAGACCCAGTGGTCATTGTTAGCGTTTCATTACTTTTTTGTGTAAGTGTTTTAATCTTTGCTTTTATTGTGTTTTGTTTCGTGTTGTAAATATTGTTTTTATTTTAAATTTAATATACTTGTTAATTTTGCTGGTATTCAAACACTATTATTTCAACATTCACCTTGCTTAATAATCTTTACGCGAATAGTGCTCTACCCTGAACTATCGGTGCAGTTGTCGAGGCAGGAACCTAATCAAACTGATTTCCTTTTGTTTATTATTATCGTTCCGAGAGGTTTTCCTCACTTTCAGTCAGAGCCAGAAAGAGCCTTGATAACAAGTGGCGCCCCAACTTAGTGGCCGTTCATACCCACGCCCTGAAGAATTTTTTTTATACACCGGTATTAATTGTTTAAATTTGCCCGCACTTGTGACTTGATAACAAGTGGCGCATTAACTTAGTGTCCGTGTTATACCCACGTCCTGAATTACTTAATTTTTTTTACATACCAGCATTAATTTTTCTAAATTTCGTCTACTATCTTGATAACAAAACCTAACTTAGCGACAGTTCATATCTACCCCTGAAATTTAATTTTATAAAATACAAGTTTCAATTTGTTAAAATTTGTCTCACACTTGTATCGTGATAACAAGTTACGTCATTAACATTCTTTTTTTTTTTTAATTTAACGTCATAACAATTAACTTTTCTAAACAATATTAAGTTACCGTTTGAGATATTATTTTAGTTTCGTATCAATTGGTGTCTAATAATTTTGTTTATTTTAGTTATAACTTAATTGACATTAGTTAATTCTAGCTTAGTTTAAAAAAAGACTGGACGACCTTTAGACTTTATTTCTTTTAAATCGTTTTGTTCATTTTTTTTTGCTAGTTCTCGCAATTAAATTGAAACAAACAACCCTGTGACTATATTTTCATTTTCTCGATAAACGTTTATTTTTTTTACTACATGCGTATTAAATGCGTAAATTAAAAAAAAAAACATTTATTTAGTGAATATTTTAGATTTGGTTTTTATTTTTTAAATTTGAAATTAAAGTTATAATCATTCTTTTTTTTGCAAAACGCGAATGCAATTAGAATTAAAATAATCATTTTTTTTTAATACTGTCACTTACAACCGATTTATTTTATTCTGTGTTTTTTTTTTAACACTGTTTTTCTCTGTTCTAATATCTAATATTATCTGTTCAAAGCATACAAAGTATATTTATAAGTATCGTTACCCTTTCAATATATAATCTTTCGATTTTATATCACTTTTTTTAATTTTTGCAAATCTTGTATTCAGATTTAATTTTTTTTTTTCTTTTATCGGCAAGAATTAATTTGAGTATTTATTTTTATCTTATTGATACTGCTCACTTGTTTATTATTACTTTCTATTTTCTGTTTAAATATAATTTATAATAATTTCTTTTTATAAGTTTTGAAAAATTATATAATTTTTTTTTTCGAGACCTCGACGGGGCCGATATTTATATTTAGTTCGAATATTTTTTTTTATTATTACTTGCTCTTCATAATTTCATTATATATTAGTTTGTATTTTTGTAATTATTAATTAAACACTCGTTATACTTATTCGAATTAAATAATTAATAAATTGGAACTCGTTTGCCCTATATAATTTAAAATCAGTTAGAAACTCGACGGGGCCGGGTTTAAATTACCTATTATTTGAGAAAGGATAACGATTACTTTCAATATGAGTGTGCGAAGCATGTATATGCCCAGATCCCATCTAACCGAGCATAACATAGGCGAAATTCGCAATGCTGAAAGTCTGTGTTCGATATTTAACCAGACTAAGGAGGGAATGAACCCAAGCAGACCGGACTCTCAACTTGAGTATAATTCGATATTCACGAGGAAATTCACGGAGGCATGTGCCGCCAAATTATTGGAGAATTTTGACAGGGAGTGCGAAGAGAAACGGCATCGCCTCCAAAAGCAACTCCAACAACTAAGAGAGGAACGCGAGGAGCGGGAGTATGTAAAAGAGATGTCAGAACTCCGAGAGGAATGCTTCATTCTAATCGAGGAGAGAAAAGATTTACATCGCCAACTTCGTGAACAGAAAGAAGCCATGAACCGTCAAACAGAAATCCTACTGCGCGAACATATGGAAGAGATGAAGCGGCAAATGAATGTTTACTTGCGGGAGCAGAGAGAAAAAATGCAGAGAATGATGTACCAAGTCCGAGCTGAATACCGAGGCAATGGCGATGGGAGACCCCAGGCTAAGCAAACTCGCGTAGAAGTTGACGTGCACGAACCTCCTCCAAAAAGACAGCCCCAGGCCGATCCGACTGAGAGAAGGAACCAAGAGCTAAGGATTGAAATGCAGGGACAGCCCGATAATCAATGGGCCCAACACATCCCCGGCATTTTACTTGAGGTCCGTTCAAGACTTAACGGCGCTACACGATTTTCACCAGCTCGTGTCCTGTTTGGTTATGAACTTCCACGCCCCGCAGAGCGAGAAAATCCACCAGCTCTCCCACCGCAAGCACCACAACACCAAGAGAGGGACCGACGACTAGAGGACATCAGGCAGTGCCAGCAGAATAACAAACCTGATGTGCCACCACAGTTCGCTGCCGGTCAGCAGGTTTTCATCCGCAACCAGCCGATCAGCGACAATCAAAACCCCGCCAGCTTCGCTGCCAAGTGGCTTGGTCCACACTTAATTCGCGAAGTTGTTTCTTCACGTGGTTATCGCATCGATCGGGATGGAAAGGACGATGACATCAGGCCAGCTGCTGTACGACCTGCCGAACCAGCTGCTCCGGAATCACCGAAATCCACGGACGACGAGGACGTGGATGACCCTGGAGTTCCTGATCCCTCTGGATGCTGACACCCCATTGTTTGCAGCCTCTAAGTGCCTAGTTTTCCGCGATATAGACGCTTTCCCGAAACTAGAGACACTGTTTCCCCCAGGCTACACCACAATGGACGCTCATGTGCCGAGTGCTTAGGTTAAGTTTCCCAATGGACGCTCATGTGCCGAGTGCTTAGGTTAAGTTTCCCAATGGACGCTCATAGTGCCGAGTGATGGACGCTCATACCCCCGAGTGCTTTAGGTTAAGTTTAGGTTAAGTTTAGGTTAAGTTTAGGTTAAGTTAGGATAAGTGTTCGCGACCGCAGTCATATTCGCGTGACTGTGAGATATTCGCGCGTAGTGTTAATTATGTAAATATGTAAATTTGTGTTCACACCCTACAGGAAAAGGGTGCCAACCAGGATTTCCTGTACGCCGCCATCAGCCAGTGCTGAAGAAGGGAAGCAATTCTACCATCTGCTTCCGGAGTTAGAACGAATTTACAACACTGGGAAAACCTCAAAACATCAGGCGTGAGGATAGCCGCCCCAAATCCAACTCCACGGTATTGCTGTCGTCGAATGGCGGAACCAGACGCCGCTATCAGCAAATACCGGATGCTGCTAGTGGACCAGTGATGGAACCAGACGCCATCATATGTAGCAGTGTCCCAACTGACAATGGGCAGTTATAACCCATTGTGGCGCCCAATTCGAAGTAGCCAGTGCTACCTCGCTAATAACATAGCCAGTGCTATGTTATAAACAAAGACGTCGCCGATACCCATACCAGGATCGCAGGAAGCCAGTGCTCCCACCTGGATGAGGCCAACCGATACAGCCAGTGCTGTATATCGAACGAAGAAGGAATTGGCAGTGCCATTCCACCCATGATAGCCAGAGCTATCAATGCTGAAGAAGCCATCGACGAGCTGAAGCGGATCGGAACAAGCGACGCAAGGTTTCTTTGCAATTTTCTTGTATATATTTTAGATTTAGTGTTAGTGTATGGAGATGAAACCCTATCTTAACATGCAAATTTTACTCATTTTACGGGGCCGAATTGTTACCGGCGCGAAGCACCGGCAACTTTCAGCAACTTGTGTTGCTTCTTTTTTCCCAAATAAGTAAAATTCGCGCCGTAATTTGTTTTGATTTCCAGAGAACAGCGCCCCTGTATCATGATAGCTCAACTTCGTGTCGAAGAGATCCTCTCAGCAACTGCAGGTAGAGACGAGTTCTGCCGCCAAGCCGTCCCGCCAACGGTGTCCAAAATTCCCGGAATCCTGTGTTCGCCACATCTGTGAAGGGTCGCAACTACCTGCGACCGAACGGACCGAGCGGGCGAAGCGCACGTGTGAAGAACAAAAGGACGGGAAGTGACGTCACGGCGAAAGTCACTTGCATCATCTTCACCGTTCGCGAATATTCGCGTATGTAGTCCACACACGCGAAATCCACATGGGACATCGGATGGCTGAGAGGAAGGCGATTCGAACGACACCAAACACGGAGAGGTTAACCCTACGTCGAAAGATGTTAACCACGAGCTGTCATGATATATAATTATTAATATTTAGTAATTGCAAATATGCAAATTGGTTTATTTAAGCCAAAACGGGCGCTGCATCTACCATATATTGCTGTACTTTAATTAGGCCTACCTTTTCGGTACATCGAAAAGGTAAACGTACCTGTAACTACCTGGAACTTACAGATAGCGCCATAATTCGGGGATGCCCAGGTGTGGTATCTTCGCGCGCACCTATATAATATTAGTAAGATCAAAATATTTCAAAAATAATAACTTAACAATTAATTTTGTGGATCGACGAGAGTTCGGTGGTCGCTAGAGGGGTGTCAAGGGAAAAGGGATGACCACCGACCGAATAAATACCGCCTGCTCCCTAGAGTAAGGCCTCTTTTAAAAACAGTATCTCTTTTAAAACAATCTCTTTTTCGAAATCGTCGATCCACGAATTATTACGTAAGTTTTGAAATTTATTCTTTTTCGTCGAGACCCAGTGGTCATTGTTAGCGTTTCATTACTTTTTTGTGTAAGTGTTTTAATCTTTGCTTTTATTGTGTTTTGTTTCGTGTTGTAAATATTGTTTTTATTTTAAATTTAAAATACTTGTTAATTTTGCTGGTATTCAAAGACTATTATTTCAACATTCACCTTGCTTAATAATCTTTACGCGAATAGTGCTCTACCCTGAACTATCGGTGCAGTTGTCGAGGCAGGAACCTAATCAAACTGATTTCCTATTGTTTATTATTATCGTTCCGAGAGGTTTTCCTCACTTTCAGTCAGAGCCAGAAAGAGCCTTGATAACAATGTATATACATTTATACATAGTTTTTATTTTATTTTGTCGTAGGATGGATATATTTTTAGCTGCTTATCTATTGCCGATTTTCTAATAATTTCATATTTTCTGTACGTTAATTTTGTTGTACTTATCAATGCCAATGCTTCTTCTGTAAAAACTGAGGTGTTTGTTGGCCTGTGGTATGAAAAGCTTTCTTCCCTTTAGTTCGTCTTTTTGGACTTGAAAGCAATTGCTGCTACATAGAAGCAGCATTTCTTTTGCCAGATTTCCTCAACTTAACTTTGAACTAAAGTCTTTTTTCGGCAGCCCACTTTTTTGCACTCTTGATTCCACTTGTACTGGGTGCATCCAAATTAATTATTGTAACGGTAGTATTTAATCAATTATTGAACTTGTTTAAAAATGTATTTTTATTGCGATGATACGCCTTCCATCTTTGGTTGAATCTGATTGTGAACGAATGAAGAGTCCGGTTTAATTGGTCTTACGTTATTTGAGAACAATGATGTATGTTAAATTTACTTTTAAGGTAATCCACAAGTCATTTTCAGTCGCAGAAGAAGTTGATCGTGGGTTATTATCGTCACTTTTTAACACTTGGATATCTTTGAAATACGCAATTTATCGCACTCAAAATTTTATTGTATATATTCCAGATGGATCCAAAATTATAAAGAATATAAAATCATGGCGTACAAAGGTGTACAAAAATTTTGGCAGTCTAATGAAATCACCACTTCTAAGTAATTTCTGATTTTTTTATCGAATATTCTTTGCTAAAATTTTATTAAAAATATATAATTGAGAAATCTTTATTAGGGTACAATATAAACTACATACCTTGATGTAAATTATCCATGTCAAAAATGATGTCACAAATAAATACTTTATATAATACGATCTTCACAATTTACGCGTAAGGAATAACTGCGAAGCGGTTTTGAAGTGACAAATATTTAACCTCTTTTGTCGAACGATTGACAATAAAGCCGGGCATCTACAGATTTTATATTTTGATAATAGCATATTTAGTACCTCAGCTAAGCATTTAGTGGGTTATTAAGTAAATATTTTGTATGTTGTTTTTAGCACTTTTTACCTCCTGGATTCGCAAAATCCCACACTGTGCGCCGTCTGGATTTCTGATGGAGAAACACTTATTTCAGATATATTTAAGTTTGACATTAAGTTGGACGTTTTTTATTATATACTGATGAGAAATATATTGCAAATTCATTAGCAATACTTTTGCCGTCGTTCACATTCTTTTCATCATGAAACATAGACAAAGGTAGTTTACCTGCTGCCGATTTAGATTGACAAATTTCCAGAAATAACTTGGATTTCCAAGTATAGATTCCTTTGCTTCTGTAATGTAGTTGTGATAACAGAGTTTAGTAAGAGCTCGACATGCTTTCCTAAGATCTGAAAATTCTATATAATCAGTTTGTAGATTTGATACTTTTAATCTTTTATGAGCTTCACGTTTTTGACGTACAAAATTTCGAAGTTTATCAATGAACAAGCACAAGTTTATTTTATAATTTTCGTTGATGATAGAACATACACGTTTAATCACCCAATCTTCGTTCGAATATTATAAAATCATCCTACCAATGAATAAGTATATTTTTCAAGGTAACTTTAATATATTAATATTTATATATGACGACACAGAGCCTCCTAAAAACATTCCGTTAGAGAATTTAGACAACCGTCTAACCCCCGTTCTTCCCGATAGCAATGATTCGTCAAATTTTTCTGAAAACTTAAACTCGAGTAATTCAATTGGAGTAAATAGGATTTCTCCAAAACAAAACATTCTAAAAATATTTTCCACTTCACCCACGATAGGTAATTATTCATTATCTACTCTTTGTACAGAACCTAACTTGCCAATGGTCACCAAACCGGTACCTACCGATGGTAACTGTTTTTACCATGCTCTCATCAAACTATTACCCCACCTCAAAAGTTTGGACAATCTAAAAACGTTGCTTCTTACTTCTAAATATCTAGAGACATGTCTGTCTCCGAGTGAGGCGAAAACTATTCTCACTACTCCTAATGCATGAGCAACAGACGATATAATTAAAGTTGCTGCTTCCACTCAATATATCTATATGTATACATACAAACACCAATTAGTTCCTAGTTTTTGGAGATGGTAATAATAAAATGTATTTACGCCACTACATGGATAATTTCAAACCTTTAGTTAAACTCGACTCCGTAAAAATTTCTGATAGCGAAACAAATATTAGACAACTCCCCGTCGAGCAGAAATTTTACCGAGATTTCTTAAGGAAACTTGAAATCACAATCATTGCAGCGAGTAACGCTAAAGAACACGAGAGTAATGTCACGACATCACACCATACTAAGGTTATCCTAATCTCAACCGATTTAGAAGAATTATAAAATTACTATAAAGAATTTTATCACTCTGACAAGTTAAAGCTGGAGGAGTTAACCGTACCTGACATTTACCGTACCTTGTTTACAAAATTCACTGGGAACAACCAACATACGAAGATATTTACAATGTATTTACCCTCATGAAGACGAGGTTGCTGAAACAAAATATAAAGGATATAAGTATACCCAAAATTCAAAACTTATTCGACATGTGTACCTGCGAGAGCCGAATAACCGCTTATTTCAGCAGTAGTTAAAATCGCGAATCGTATTACACTTTTTCTTTTAACAGTTTCTTACTACTTCATAAGCTTATTACCAAAATGAGTTACGTTCGTAACACATACATTGACACCTCGTATTTGAGACATGTAATATAGGATGTAGCATGTTAGAATAAGCAATATAAAATTAGGGAATTAGGGCATATGAGTAAGTCTCTAGTGAGGATCCGCTGCCCAAAAATTAATTATAAATTGCCACTACAATAACGGCCGTTTAAAATTTGCAGCACAGCCGGAAACGTGTAAAACGGACGTTAATAAATTATGGGACGGTTCAGCGTAAAAATGCTTACCAAACATCCGAAATCTGGTGTCCAGACGGCCGATTCCCCGTAATCCAGGCAAGACAATTGGAGCCATAAAGGAAGCCCTTTGCAAATTCCGGAGATATGGAACCAAGAAGCTATTCCTCACGCCCACGACACGACACGTCATGGCCAATAGATTGACATCTCACACGAGGTACTTTTATACACGGGTAGTGGATTACCACGAATCATGAGAGATGATCCTCATATGCACATGCAAATAGTTGTATATATAATTAGCTAGTATAGGATAGGTTTGTGTATAAAAGGATTTCTTTTCCTTCTAGTAACTAATTAATTCATTCTAATAATTACTGATAATGATACCGGTACCGCCATCTAGTCCCCTACCACGTTTTTTTTTTGAAATTTGAAAAACGCCCCTTTCCTGGAGTGATAAAATTTTGAAGAAGCTCTCTTACGTTCTATCTCTTGGAGAAAACAGTCGCGTTCGCGAATATTATTAGCTCTCTTACGTTCAACCTCTTGTAGAAAACAGTCGCGTTCGTGAATATTATCATCCGCGTGTGTATTACTCAACCCCGAGTTTGTTCACCGTACGTTTCCTGACCGATATCGCTTAAATTAGCTTGAATATTAGTGTCTTATGTTCTTGTGTATTAAAAGTCAATTCTATTATTGTTTTAAATCAAACTTTCAGTTTTCTTAAACTTCAATCGCCACCTTCCTTTCTTTTTGTTTATATATCGCAAGTGTAATTCCGCATCCCCAAACGTTAAGCCGAGGTAAGTTAAAATTTTTATTATTGATTTTATTATATTTGTATTATGCTCTTTGCCGAAAGCTAGCCGATAGTTACATGACGGAAAGCCTGGCCTAAGTTAAATAATTATTTTTGCTATCATCCGGCCACCCGCGCTTCCCGCTTGATAACAGACAAATTGGAGTGGCATAAAATCCGTTCACGTTACCTATTCAAATCATCTGGCATTACAGTTCACGTTCACCTAAATACTATTATAATACCTAACCCGGATGAAATATCAACAATTCTAAAAGAAAATCACGATTTACCCAGCTCAGGACACCCAGGATTTCATAAAATTTATAAGAAGATACGACAGCAATTCTATTGGAAAACTATGAAGAAGGATATTGATAATTATATCAGTGTCAAACAAAAAAATTGGTATGTCGAAAAAATGGTGCATCGATGGAAATTACCACTGCCGCCGCAAGCCTTTAGAAAAATTATACTTTGACATAATAGGACCCTTACCTATAACAGAAAATGGAAACCGTTTCATTTTAACGTTGCAGGACGATCTGAGCTTTCGCAATCCCTAACCGCGAAACCTTAACTATAGCTAAAGTATTTGTTAATAATATCATATGCAAATTCGGTATCCCTAAATATATTCTTACAGATAGTGGACCCGAGTTCATTTTACACTTATGCAACAAATTTCAAAATTATTTAAAATAAAAAATATTACCACAATAGCTTATCACCCCTAAACCAACGGTGCCCTGGAAAGGGGCCACCTTACGTTGGCCGATTACCTAAACATTTTGTTCATGATCAAATCGATTGAGATAACTAACTAGATTTTGCTATGTTCGCATACAACACCAGTGTGCACTCAACGACTAAGTTCACTCCTTTTGAATAAATGTTCGGTTATAAACCTGATCTACCCTCAAGCCTAAACAAAACCAAAGAATTCAAATAATTCTATAAAGATTATTTAGACGAACTAAAATTTCAATTTCAGAAATCTCATGAAATCGCTAGAAAACATATTTTAGATTCCAAAATTAGCAATAAAACTTATTACGATAAAAAATCGAATCATTCTCACTTCCAAGTTGGCGATTTAGTTTATTTGGAACACAACTTCAATAAGCCAAATACTTCAAAGAAATTAGCCCCACGTTATTCGAGCACATATGAAATTATAAAAGTAAATTCAAATGTTAATTAAAGTAAAGAACAGAGAACAATTGATACACTACAATAGATTAAAACGAACAATTCTTTCAGGCTGATTTCTCTAGTTTTCACCACCCCACCTAATTATAAGGTGGGACGTTTGTGACATTGCCCGGACTGTATTACGAAATATTAGCTCCCGTGAGTTTGTATCAAGATCATAACCTACCTAGAGATCTCCGTGTTTGCAGAAAAATTGAGCCTACTAGATAATTATTTACATAAAACTGAAAACTATTGTCAGAATAGCAAAGTCTTTACTAGGTATCCAAGCTGCAATCGCACTCTGATTATGTTAAAACAATGTATTACCCCTCTATTCGCAAAATACCTTCTTCAAATAATTGGTAACACCCAGAAGCGAACTTGGTTAAACATCGGTAGTTCAATCTTTAAAACTATATTCGGCACACTAGACCAAGACGATGCCGATCGTAATAATAAACAATATTAATAACAAAGATCACGTCACATCAACAAACTCAGAAAAATTAAACCACCTACAAATGAAATATGAGATCGAAAATCATGTTACCTTATTTACTTTAATGACTAATGAATTAGGTCAACAATATTCTACTCTAATTAATGCTATCCTTTTTGCTAAATCTAACATCCTTCGCCCTTTTATCCTGAGCCCCGAACAATTTGTAACAGAACTCACTTCTACATTTCAACATCTACCTATCTCCACATCTTGTGGACTTCCATTGACTAGATAAAAACGCAGTTAAACTATTAAAAATTTCCTCACTAACAGTTTACTATCAAGAAAACAAAATCATTTTCATTATTTCAAATCCTCTAATTTCTCAATTATCTTACAAATTCTATAAAAAAACTTAAACAACTTAAACTATATCCCGTACCATGATTTGAGATACTGTCATAAGTTATCCAATAAATTTGTATGCTTTCAAAAACAACCACTTCGATCAACTCTATTACCACCTAGTTGTGAATCAAATATTTTACTTACCTCAAACTTCACCGAAATTTGCAATACGAGAGTGGTCAATTTCACCTCTGCATATTGGAAGAAATTACCACAAAAAGATTCATGGCTTTTTACCCTCCCTAAAGAATAACTTATTACCATTACATGTAAAAATTTGGACAGTACTGATATCCTATTAAAACGCTCTAGAGTTTTATCATTACCTCTAAACTGCAGAGCATACACTGGTACAAAGACTCTAACTTCATCTTCCATTACTTTGAAAGTAAACTAACATTCACCTTGCCTTCGTATAATTTATTGGTTGACAAATGTTACGACAAAATTCGAAAATTTAATATCGGCCACCTTATTCCCATCCCATTGATCCATGTGAACGAAAATAATTTGACTACAGCTAGTCATAAACTAGACGATATTGTCAGATTGTCTAAAAAAATTTCTTATAGAAATGCTATAGGAAACTTTTCTTATTTTATGGAAATAAATACGCACGCATACACGAATAACACCTGTTGTTATTCCTATGAATCAAATTAACGACCAAGCTCAAATCGCAGCCGACGAACCAAATGCATTAAATTTCGAAGTCGATCAAGAACACAGACATAGTCAGAGAATTGCAAATAGATACCGTATTGATTAAAATAATTATTGAAATGGTTCCCTAATAGTAAGATTTTTCGATGTATTTTAGTTATAAATATGTAAAGGAAAGAAAAAAAAATATTCTGAACATTATTTTTTCTTTTCTCTTCTCCAGGGGGGGGGGTTAGTCTGACATTATCCATCCCCTTTACTACTATTATTACATGTATAAAATGTATTTCTATTTTAAGAGTTATTATTATTATTATTAAATGTATTAATACTTTATTCTTAAAATTGATAAACTTTTCGGAATTTTTTAATGATAATAACCTAAAAAAAAAATCTATTTCATATATATATATAAGTTACCTGCCGTCCACAATAACGCTCCTTTTGATTACGAACAATGTGTGTACTGTTATATAAACAACCCTTTGTTTTCATTTAATATGAATATTATTATTTTATTGCGCATTAATTATATTTATGCTTAGTCTATCATATATTTTGCCTAGCTTGTAAGAATTATATTATAAATAGCCCGTATTTCTTTATTAGAAGTAATTATATAATTAGAGCCCGTACTCTGTACATGTCCGTCGTAATAATAAATTGTTTTTAAAAACTCTGAAGTAAGTCCACGAACGTTAACTGGCGCAGTCGGTAGGATTGGTTGAAGTGCCTTGAGCGAACATCATTGGTCACTTTTCGTCTACGAATTTGTCAACCGAAAATCCACAACTTGGACCTCGAAGACACTGAAAATTGGCTCTTCAAACATCAAGAAACCAAACCCAGGGTCGTGTCCAATTCGTCCACTCCACGAGACAATCGCAATCTCCATGGGCTGGATTTTTCTCATGTAAGTGCATTTATTATTCAGTAAACATTTTATGCATTGTACTAAAGGGTCGAGTAACCTAGCTATTCAATTCACCACTGCATCGCGCAGAAATTTAAGACACTTAGAAATAGATAATTTGCGTTTAAACTCACAAAAATGGCTCAACAATTTAAACCGGAATACTTAGCCATGATTCCTGATTTTTACGGGAATCCCGAAATACTTTCTAGATTCATTGAAGTTTGTGAAAAATTAGTCACACGCTTTTATAATCGCGATGACCCAAATGATTTTCAAAATGAATATTTAACGTGTACCATATTGTCAAAAATTAAAGGTGACGCCGCGAAAAACATTTCATCTTCAGTAATTCGTACGTGGGACGATTTAAAAACCGCGTTACGTAATACGTATGCAGACAAACGCGATCATCTCAGTCTTAACGCAGAAATAACCAATTTAAAACATCGAATCTCCTTTCGATTTCTATAATAGATTAAATCATTTGTTAAATTTACAAATTTCTTATGCAACTAATCATATTGACCATAATCTAAAAAGATTTCATTTAATTGAATTTTTCAATGATAATGCGTTGCGTGTTTTCTTAAAAGGTTTAAAAGAACCTTACGGTAGTCAAATGAGGGTCAAAAACCCTACAGACCTTCACATTGCTCTCAACATGCTGACAAATGATTTTCAGCACGAGTTTTCTCCGCAGACATCCCACAAACCCGATAAAATTCCGCGTCGCGTTCATCAAAATAATACTCCGCGAATTCCTCCGCGTACTTATCAGCCGCCCACACATAAGCCGTCTTATAACTATAATTATAATAATTATCAGGCGAAAAATAAATTCGCTCCTAAACAAAATTATAATTCAAACTTTAATCCGAGACAAGAAACCCCGATGTCTACCTCGACAATTAATCCAAATAATAATCGAAAATTAAATTATACGGCACAAGAATTATATAACGTTGAGCAAAACAATTCTTTTTTAGGCGAAAACGCCTCGGAAAACCCAGAGAACAACTGGAATTCTTAGGTATTAAAAATAATGAAAGCTATCTTCCCCATATAATAGAAACTAAAAATAAACTCAAAATATTAATTGATACTGGGAGCACACGCTCTTTCGTAAATCCGGGAATAGCTAATAAGTTCTTTAAAAATCAAATTTTTAAATGTCCATTTAATGTGACTACTATTAACGGTTCAACCCGAGGTAACTATAGTACAAAAATTAACCTAAGACATTTATTTAGAACCGAACCTTCAAAAAATTTAATATTCCATATTCTGAATTTCCACACGGAATTCGATATGTTATTAGGTATTGATAATCTAAAACTCTTAAATGCCCACATTGATCTAAATAAAGATCAATTAATCGCACCGGGATGCGAAATAAATATTAATTATTTAAATAAGTTCAATGAACTCCAGTATACGAAGTGTATAGTAGTAGCTGGTAGGTCTGAAACAGTTATTGAAGTAGATATTAAAAATGTCAAAAATACACTAAATCGTATAGGTACCCGCAAATCCATAAACAAGAAGTTGATAAACAAATTAGGGAGATGCTTTCACAAAATATAATTCGCCCCTCATATAGCCCCTGGCCTTCACCCATTTGGGTAGTTCCTAAAAAGTTAGATGCCTCTGGTAAGCGCAAATGGCGCGTTGTTATAGATTACAGGAAACTTAACGAAAAAACAATTGGCGATAAATATCCCTTGCCAAATATCGATGAACTTCTCGATAAGTTAGGTCGTTGTCAGTACTTCACAACACTAGACTTAGCTTCTGGTTTCCACCAGGTAGAAATTGATGAAAGAGATATTCAAAAAACTGCATTCAACACGGAGAATGGTCATTACGAATTTTTACGTATGCCTTTCGGTCTCAAAAACGCACCTGCCACATTCCAAAGAGTCATGGACAACATTTTGAGAGGAATCCAAAATGAAAAATGTATAGTCTATATGGATGATATTATTATTTTTAGCACAAGTCTTCAAGAACATATTTCTAGATTACGTGAGGTATTTCAACGCCTACGTAAATCAAATTTCAAAATTCTGTTGGATAAATCCGAATTAAGGAAGTCTCTTACTTGGGACACATTGTAACTCCGGATGGTGTTAAACCCAACCCAGATAAGATTAAAGCAATCCAAAATTATCCCATTCCGAAAACCACCAAACAAATTAAAGGATTCTTAGGACTTCTCGGTTACTACCGAAAATTTATTAAAGACTTTGCTAAATTAACCAAACCCATTACAAAACGCTTAAAAAAAGGTGCAATAATTAACGTTAATAATACGGACTATATTTCTTGTTTCAATCTATGTAAAGACCTGTTAAGCAATGAACCCATTCTAAAATATCCAGATTTTAACAAACCTTTTATTGTAACTACAGATGCAAGTAACTTTGCAATCGGTGCAGTTTTATCACAAGGTAATATAGGATCAGATTTACCGGTAGCGTACGCTAGCCGTACACTTAATGATTCAGAAGTAAATTATTCGACAATCGAAAAGGAACTCCTCGCTGTCGTTTGGGCAGTTAAATACTTTCGACCTTACTTATTCGGTCGTCAATTTCAAATTATTTGTGACCATAAGCCCCTGTGGCTCATGTCTCTAAAAGAACCCAACTCTAAATTAACCAGGTGGCGTATTAAATTATCGGAATACGATTATACTATTGTATATAAAAAGGGTGCAATGAATAAAAATGCTGATGCTCTATCAAGAGTTGAACTCAATCATATAACAGACCATAATGACAAATATTATGTAGATAATTTTGACGAATCACTTCTTGATAATAATAATGTAATTGAAGACGATAATCAATCAATAATTGCCGAAGTTGGTGAACAAGATAACATAGATGACTTTTTAGATGAATTAATAAATGATAATGATGGTGAAACGGTTCACTCAAATTTTGAAAACAATATTATCACCATCCCAATTTTAGAAAAGCCTGTAAATATTGGCGATAATCAAATTATAATTAGTGAAGTAAATTATTCACCCGCAAAACCAAAACGTGAGGTCTTATATAATAATAAAAAGTTGCGTATTCATGTTCAATTTTCCAAAAATAACTTTGAGAAAGATGTAATAGATTTTATTATAATATATTGCTCCAAAGGTAAAATATCACTTATATTTTGATAGCGATGTATATGAAAAATTTTGTGTTGTAATTCATACTTATTTCAAAAACTCACAACTAAATTTGGTAAAATGTACAGAAAAATTATTAGATATTGAAAATGAAGATGAGACTATTAACACTGTCAAATTGTACCACGATAGTAAATTAAATCATAGAGGTATTGACCAAACATATGCCGAAATTAAAAGATATTTTTATTGGCCTAATATGAAAAATACAGTCCAAAATTTCATAAATAATTGTGAAATATGTTTGTCAAGTAAATATGATAGAAATCCACTAAAATTAAAATTTAATATTACACCTACACCGGTGAAATCATTCATATCGACTGTATCGCGATCGAGGGATCCAAATTTTTAACTATTGTAGATGCTTTCTCTAAAACGCGCAGATGTACCAATTAGAATCTTATCAAGCTGTCGAAATTGCAAACAAATTAATTCGTTTCTTTTCACATCATGGTATACCAGCACAAATTGTAGCTGATAACCATCTAGATTTCAAAAATCCTTAATAAAGGAATTATTAGAATTACATAAAATTAAATTACATTTTATAAGTAGCCAACATCCAAAATCAAATGGATTAATTGAAAGAGTTCATTCAACAATAATTGAACACGTTCGAGTCCTAAATGCTCAAAAATCATTAAAATCAGAGTCAGCAGAAACAAAAATATTATACGCTGTTTTAGGATACAATAACTCAATTCATTCAGTCACGAGGTTAAAACCCATTGAAATTATTTCAGGTCACTTAGAAAGTAATTCCCCATTTGATATTGATATAAAAACAAAATTTTAAGCAACTACATTACAAATCACAAAGAAAAAGTAAGATTAATGTATACTACAATTAATTAAAAGCTTGTTGAAAATAAAGAGAAAACAATAAGTAAGCAAAATCATAATAGAGAAGATTTACCAAATATTAATGATAAAGTATTTATAAAAAATCGGCAAAAACAATCGAAAACAAAAATTAAGTATAAACCGGAAATAATTGAATCAAAAAATGAAGAATTAAAAACCGCGAAAATTAAAAGGTCTCATCATAATCAAGTAGAAAAAATACATCTTTCAAACATTAAAAGACCCCGTAAATTAAATGATAATAAGAAAAATAAAAGACAGTATCGAACTATCCTACATAAATTTTATGAATAGTTATAAAAATGATAATAATATAGCTAACAATATAACTGAGATTCAAGATAATCTATTTACAGCACCAAAAGAATTTTCCCTTGCACATTGTGTTAGTGCTGATTTATATATGAATTCGGGTATAGCACGTGATTTTAAAGTTAGATTTGGACAAATAGATAAATTAAAGGCACAAAGGCCTAAAGTCCACTCTTTATGTTTCTTAAAAAACGAAAATCATCATATAATATATTTAATTACTAAAAACAAATATTTTAATAAACCAACCCACAAAGATTTATTTCACACTTTGGTAACATTAAAAGAGTTAACAAAAGAAATATTAAAAATATCGTAATTCCAAAATTAGGTTGCGGATTAGATAAACTTAATTACGATAAAGTAAAACATGGCTTTTACATTTACATTTTTGGCAATTCTAATATAAAAATAAATATCTATTTAGGTGAAATTAAAATTGATGATTCCGTTCCAGGTCCATCATGGTCGCAGTAACGCGAGCCATAGAAATTAGAAATATTACAAGTAATCTAGGTATACTACCAATAAATTTAGGACAGGCAAAATTAGAAAAAAGTGAGCACACATTTATCCATTATTATAACATCAGTACAATGTATGATGAATTTAAGAAACTAAATGGGCAATATAATCAATTACAATTAACAATTAGAAACATATCGACATTTCAGAGGGATTTTCAGAATTATGAAAATATATTGAATTATTTAAAAGAGGATTTGAATGATAAATTCCAACAATTTAAAGTAACAAAAAGAAGCCGAAATAAAAGAGGGCTTATCAACGGGCTAGGCACCGTAATAAAAACCATTACCGGAAATTTAGATTCCAATGACAGTACTAAATTTGAAAATATGTTAAACCACCTTAAAAATAATCAAAATCAAATCGAAAATCAAATAAAATTTGGGTATAGTCTTAACAAAGAAATTATTAGTAAGTTTAACAAAACATTAAAAAGTATTGAACATAATGAAAATTTATTGAAATCGAGAATTATGCAACTGCATGCTATTCTAAAAGAAGAAATCGATCATCAACATGTACTCTTTATAAAAGATTAATCAGTTGATAATATGGTATACGACAATCCAAAATATATTTCAAACAATAGAAAATTCGATTATGTTTTGTAAATTACACGCGATTCACCCTAGCATTATAAAGCCATCCGAATTTCTAAGTATTCTGCAAACTATCTCGGGATTCTACACATTACCTTTTGACGTAAGGTTAGATAACATACTAAATTTTCAATCTATATCAAAAGTAAATTGTTTAATTAAAGAAATGGTAATTCAGTATTTTATATCAATTCCAATTAATTATGAAATAAATTTTGAACTATATTATCTAAATTCAATTCCTACTAAAATTGAATCAGATTACTTGACCATTGTACCAAACACAAATTACGTTTTAAAATCTGAAAATAAGATTATACCTCTGAATAATGGATGTACAAAAACCAAATTGTACTACCAATGCCCATCTCACTTGCCGCTGTCAACTTCGATTAAATGCGAAGAAAATATTATTAAATCTGGAAAAGTGGACGATTGCCAATTCACAAAACTGGAAATTTTTGGTAATCACCTGGAACACCTGCCTCACACTCAACAGTTCCTGCTAGTGTTTTCACATAAAGACCAAATAAAAATTAAGTGTCAAAAACAAACTGAAATTAGGGAACTAAGTGGTGTCTATTTAATAAAACCAAACAAGTGTTTAATAATCTATAAAAACAATGAACTTCATATACAAGACTCAAGTTCGGGAGGTCCTGTGTTAATTAATAATGTTAAAATAAAAATTAATAATCAAAATCTAAATGACTTCAGGATAAAGCTTCGCCGATTAACCCTTCAAGATACACCCGCAGTTCAACCCCTACCAACGATCCAAAATAATTGGGATTTCGTCAGGCCCAGTATGTGCACCATAGTAATCTACATCATCATATGTGGAGGAGCGTTGTTCCTGTTCTACAAATGGAAACGAAGACAAGGAACAACTCCCGAAGTAGACCAACCCCAGGCCTACGAACTTCATCTTCCAGGGGAGCAAAAGTCTAAGGGTGGAGG